>ML331252.1:0-83660 GCA_005239505.1 Nicotiana paniculata | reverse complement strand
AAAGTACATAAAATGCGAGGTAAATAATGCTTAAAATCACGAATTCTAGCCACACATCACTGATAACCTACTAGGAGGACTATTAACCTATCTATCGGGACCTACGGGCATGGAACGCAGTGTCCCAATGCTAAAGGGATGTAAGTACAAATAAAGTACCGAGTATGTAAGGCATCAAAGAAACATGGTGTAAAGAAATCAACATGTAAGTCTGAATATCTCTGTCAATCGTGAAACATTTATAATGTCATGCATATGTGTGTAAATGTCATACCATGCATAGGTATATGAGTACATAACATCATCAAGGCTCTGAGGGAATCCCATCATATAATCTCGGCCTCTGTGAGCGCAATCATTAACGTATACCAGCTAATCAAGTGGTGATACATATATAACACCATAACATTTCCCCTACCCCATATATATATATAATATACATGTATATAATGCCATCTGGTCATGGGTCAATGAACATGTATAAATGAATACAACGCATGAGAAGTAAGTCAATAATATCTCTCGGAATGTCATAAGATCATTATGCCTTCGATTGATATCATGAAATAAGCTTTATCCACTAATATATTTTCTGAGACCCATGAATAGGAGTTAGAATAATAGGACACGTGAGGAATCAAGAACATAGGAACCACTAGTAATTTTAAGAATAGTGTCATTTGTGAAAATTGTGCATTTGCTCGTTTCGTTTGTATCATATGGATCATGCCAAAAGAAAAGAAGGGATAGGCTTAACATACCTTCATCTTTTACCTAACCACACGACGCTGGTTCAGCCCGTTAGTACTTCAATCCACAACAAACAATAAGGGACCATTGTCAAGCTTACGGAAGCTAGAACCCAACACAAATGAGCGACTAGATGATCTATGAAATTTGGACAATACATCACCAAAACAGTCCACACCATCTCACCCAACAACCAAGTTCTAACTTGCACTTTCCAAGCCTTCTCTTCTTCCAAACACATAAACCACAATAGCAATAGTATTCTTAAGTTATTTCTACTGATTTACATGCATAAAACATCAAGAATTAAACTCCAAAATAGTACAACAACTACAACACTTCAACATGAAGTTCAACTTACTTCACTAGTTTCCTTTATCAAATCAACTAGATATACATATATGGTCTTAAATACATATTGGAGAAGTTAAAACTTACCTTGGCAGCAAGAATACTCATCCAACAAAGCTTTAATTCAAGCTCAAATAAGATCTTTACCCCAAACAATGAAATAGAGAGATAACTAGGTGATCTTGATCTTCCAAGAGAGAAATCACCTTACCAACTTGTGAATTTGGTCTTGAACCCTAGGATAAATTTGAGAGAGATCTTGACTAATATTTTAGAGCTCCTTCACGTTGCATTAGAGAGAGAGAGAGAGAGAGAGAGAGAGAGAGAGAGAGAAGATCCATCCTAGAATATATATACATCACTGACCATCAGTCGCTCAGTACCAAGGAAAGCCAATCCGGCCCCATGGAGAAGATCTATCTCCAGGTATATAAATGTTTCGGACAAGATCCATGTCCAGGGAAGATCCATCCCTCAATATAATCAACCGCGCTCACTGGGGGTGTACAGACTCCGGAGGGGCTCCTATAGCCTAAGCGCTATAATCCGCACAGAAAACTCACGTGCTATAATATCAATATCTGTATCCGCACGGACAAATCACGTGCTATAGTATCAATATCCTCATAAATAGGCCCCCGACCTCACTCAGTCATCAATCTCTCCAGTCTCATTCACAGACTCACAATGTCATGAAACTAGCCCAATAACAATGATATGATGTATCAATAAACAACACTAAGACTGAGATTTGAGATGAATGCATGAATATGGCTGAGTATGAAATATCAATGAAATCAGTGAGATGACAGAAAGAAATGACCACTATGGGTCCTAACAATATCAGCATAAAAGCTTAAACATGATATTTAGCATGACTGACAGCTCAATTACTTTATCACATGGTGAAAACATAGATATCAACAAAATAGGGCCACTATACAGTGCCATGGAAACAACAAAGTTCCAATTCAAAGGGTGCACGCCCACACGCATGTCACCTAGAGTCACCTTAATAGCAATCACGTAACACGTAATGCGGGGTTTCATACCATCAACACTAAGTTTAGAAGAGTTACTTACCTCGAATGAGTCAATGCCAATGCCGAGCACGCCAAGCGATGCTCCAAAGATGTTAGACTAATTTTAAGGGCTCGATTATTTATACTATGCTTGATTATCACTAAGTCATGGTTTACCACATGTTAAAAGGAGTATATATAAGACTTTAGAAGGGGTATATGATTATAAAGAGTTATTGAAAGTTAAGAGGATTTTGAAAGTGGTCTGGATTTTAAGGCCGGTAATTATTAAGTCATGAAAATAAGTATTTTGAAGAATAAATGCTAGAGTAATCTTAAGAGTTGTTTGTAAGAAAGATAAGGTTTCAAATATACCTTGGTTTTAAGAAAATAAGTGAGTCTTTGGAAATTCATTTGAGATTGTTCATTACTGCTTAGTGAAAATCAGTGGTTCTTTCCTAATTATTTGAAATCACGACGCCGTTCTGATTAAGGACCCGAACTTCAAAATTTTTAACAAAAAATGAGTGTAAAGGATGAACAATTATAATTAGTTAGGAGGCAAAGATTAATTACTATATTTTATTTAGGTCCTACATTAGTTAAGGTTTGCCTATGTTTCATGTAATACTAGAGCATGAAATAAAAATATAATCTAATATATGAGTGTTAGATACAAGAGGACATCATATGATAAAAAAACAACAAAGGCAGTAAGCGAAAGATAATGAAAGCGATAAACTGAGCTATGGAAATGAAGAACTGTAACGGAAGAGGTAGGGAGAGAGGACTGGAATCTGATGATTTGGGCCTCAATAAGGTAGGCCCAACGAATTGAGAGATGCGACCATGGCAGGATTAGAATCTTCAAAAATGCAGCGAAAGGTGGTTTGGATCTGAGTTCCTTAAGAACTCAGCAGGCCCAAATGTGTACATGCCCAAAATAGCAAAGAAGGTTATTAGAAATATACTCCATATTCTCAGGATACTCAAATGTGCATGGCAGGTATGTGAACACATAATTGAAACAAGGAAATAATTAGTATTGTGGGAAATTATACATTAATGTGGTAGTTTCATTTAGCAAATTATTCAGATTGAAAACCTTTCGTTGTCATTAAGCATTAAACCTTTAAAGAACTAGATGTGTCAATGAATTAAGGGCTAAGGAGGAGGCTCCACTCGATGTCGAAGCTCCCATTGGATCCCCTAGCACTTCAAAGTTCCCAAGGGCCTCAAGGCCCGGGGCAATGCTTGTGCCAGGGAGGGCAGCCCAACCTAGAGTCGAACCCCATTCACAAATACTCTTAAATACTAACAACATATTTTCTTTACAGGTTTGAATGCCATGAGGCCCTTCCAATGCAAATTAAATGCTAAATCATTGCCTACGACAAAATATACTTTCCTTCCTAACATTAGAACATAAAGTCAATACTAAATTACTAATCACATATGTATTCATATGAATTCTAAAGTTCTAATTCTGAAACTCATACAGGTGATCATCAGAAACATCATAAACATGTTGCAAAAGGTTAAGCCTATAGTAAGGCAACAATCCAGGAAAGGGTAAATCTATACAACAACAATTCATCATATATAGAGGTTTCACAGTATTCATGACATGATCAACTTTCTCAGTAGGTCCACTAACGTACCGACTACAACAGGGAATTCTTAAGCATTATGCCCCTAATGGGATTAACTTCAAGCAAAGCATCAAGTTCAAATAATATCAGCAAAGATCCTTATGAGACTTTAGGGATTAGACTTGGTTTTAAAATTATCAAGAGAGCATAGACTAGGATAATTCTGGACATAATGTATAACTAGGAATTAAGTAAGAAAATGCAGTTTTTAATTAGCTACTTAAATATCCCAGGTCAGTAATGACCTTATGCAGACAGAGAAATCCTCACATGTTTTGAGAGTTGAATCAAGCAAAGTTACAGACAAGGAATAGACATTGCATCAGGATAGGTTTTACCTGGAACTCAATTTTAGCACATAGATATAAAGACGATCATGCTTCTCTTTTACAAGTTACACTTAACTAGGGCAGAGTGGCTGGATTCTTTAAAAGATAAAGATGTATGCCAGCCGTTTCAAAGATGCATGATGACTATAAAGATAAGAGATGGGATACATAATACTATATAAGCATGATGCTGAGGGGTGTTAACTAATCAAGAAGGCCATTAAGTTAAGTTTATCTAATTACCAGTCTCTATAATTGAGAGAAAATAACAGAATCCTAATCATATTATGAGAAAAAATGGATTACCCTTAACAGTGTGTGCAATAGGATTATTAAGAGAAGAAAAGTGCGATGACCCAAAGAGGTAATCTTATGATTTAAAACTCTATTCCGGGCTCGTTAACCATAAAAAACATTGTTTTTACTCACCTCGATTTGCACGCGCAGTCCGAGCATGAATCCGGAAAACCTTATGTGAAAATATATGAAATCATAATTTTTGAAATTTAAAAATGACTTTTAGTTGAATTTGGTCAATGTTTTGAGTAAACGGACCTGGAACCGTGTTCTGAAGGTCCTGGAAGGTCCGTAGTAAAACATGGGACTTGGTCGTATGCCCGAAATCAAATTCTGAGGTCCCTAGCTCGAGAAATAAATTTTTGATGAAAATTGTTAGACTAACATTTAAAAGGATTTAAGGAAATTGATTAATGTTTGAACTCATTGGTATCAGGCTCGTATTTTGATTTTGGATCCTGGTACAGGTCTATTATAATGTTTAAGTCATGTCTGTGAAATTTGGTAGAAATCAGAGTTGATTTGACCTGATTCGGACGTCCGATTGAGAAGATAGTAATTTTGAAGTGTTCTTGAGAAATTCATGAGTTTTGATGCTAAATCCGTAGTTTTAGATGTTATTTTAGTGATTTGATCTCACTAGAAAGTCCATAGGATGTTTTTAGACTTGCGTGCATGTTTGGTTTGGAGCCCTGAGGGCTCGGGTGAGTTTCGAGCAGGCTTCGGGATGTTTTAAACTTAGAAATTCTACTGTCTTTGTTGTTGTTGGTGCATAGGTGATTTGTTCTTTGCGATCGCGAAGACTCTCTCGTGATCTGGAAGTGTAAACCAGGCTGAGGGAAAAATCCTTCTTCGTGAACGCGAAGTACTGGTCGCGAACGCGAAGCACTAGGGAGGTACCCTTCGCGAATGCGATCAGCCTTCAGCGAACGCGATAGGTTAAGGGACCTCAGGGTGGGGAGTCACGTTCTTCTACGCGAACGCGACCACTGGGTCGCGAAAATGATGGTTAGGGGGGACAAACCATCGCGAACGCGAGCAGCTCTTCGTGAACACGTAGGCCTTCTGGCCGCAAAGCATCGCGAATGCGACAGGTCCTTCACGAAAGCGAAAAAGACCTGTCCAGCGAACTAAAGCAGAACCTAAAACGGGAATTGGCCACTCTCTCGTATGTTAAAAACCAAGAAGGCTTATAGGATATTTTCAATAGACAAGTTCTTCCCCAAAGTATTGGTAAATGATTCTAAACTACTCTCTCCCAATTAACCATTGTTTTTCATCAATTTTCAACCAAAGATTCATGGTAGAAATGAGGGGTTTGGGTAGAGTTAGGTAATTTTTGTATAATTCGAATTTAGACCTCGAATTGGGGTCGGATTTTGAAACTAATTTAGGCTTGGGGTGAATGGGTAAACGGATTTTGGGCCCGAACCTCGATTTTGGACCAAGCGGGCTCGGGGTCATTTTTTTAAAAACGTTTGTTGGAAAAATTTGGGAAATCAGTAATTATTCATTAAAGTTTATTCCTTTAGCAAAAATTGATGATATTAAACTAATTATGATTAGATACAAGTGGGTTAGAGGTGAATTTTAAAGGGAAAGTTGTACTTGAGTAGGGAGTGGCCTGCGAAATCGAGGTAAGTGTTGTTCCTAACCTTAGCTTGGGGGAATATGTATTGTATGATTACTTGATACGTGTTTTGTTGCTGAAAGTGATGTATAGGTGAGGTTACGAGTACCTATACATTGTAGTCGAGTCGTAACTTGCGAGTGAAAGTCCATTCTTGTTATTCTTGTAGTCTTAAAGTCTATTATCCATGCTTATCGTTGCTATTGAACTATAGGAAGAACTGTATCCGGTTCCACCGAGATGGATAACATTATGAACATTGATTCGAGGTTGAGATATTAAATTGTGAAGGTAATTATGATGACACACTGATTTCTTGTGAAAATTTCTCTTTATCTGTTGTTAATAATTTTGCGATTGGTGAGGAAGAGTGTAAATCACGAAGGGTGATGCCGTGCATAATTTATTTATATGGTGAGGAAAAGTGTATATCACGAGGGGTGATGCCGTGCACGATTTATTTATATTGTGAGGAAGAGTGTAAAGCACGAAGGGTAATGCCGTGCATAATTTATTTACATTGTGAGGTTGGGTGTAAAAGCACGAAGTGTGATGCTGTGAATTCTTATTTATACTCTGGTGAGGATGAGAGTAAAAGCACGAATGTGATGCCATGCATTCCTATTTGTTATTTGGTGAGGCTGAGAGTAAAAGCACGAAAGATGATGCCGTGCACATTTCCTTTCTATTTTAGTTGCTTAATTTGTTTGTTTGTTAATCACTATATATTTCTGCCTTCTCATTTTTCTCACTCCTTATGTTGAAATTCCCCACTATATGTCCCCTTCACATTAATTGCTGTTTTAATTCTTTATTTGCTGTTATTTCCAATAGCATGATTATATATGTCCAGGTTTTTATGTGGCGTCCTGTCCTAGCCTCATCACTACTTCGCCGAGCTTAGGCTCGATACTTACCAGTACATGGGGTCTGTTGTACAGATACTGCACTCTGCACTTTCTGTGCAAATCCAAGTTTAGGTCCGAGTTGAGTTCGAGTTGAAGCAGACTATTCACACGGAGACACGAGGTAGATGTGCCGATGTCCGCAGATTCATGGAGTCTCTTCCTTATTATTCAATTGCTGTTTTATTTAGTTTAAAACAATTATATATTTTCTTTCAGCCAAATACTTGTAGTAAATTCTTAGTAGGTCGTGAATTGTGACTCCAAACCTTGGGTAGCTAGAGATTAGTATTATTTTCGTAGTATCGTATACTATTTCATTTGTTATTTTGGTATCATATATTGGATGGTAGTAAAACTTTGTATATATTTTAATTGTTTTAATGTCGTAACCCTCTAATATTGGCTTTCCTAGCAAGTATAGCGTTAGGCGCCATCACGGTCCCGACGGTGGGAAATCGGGTCGTGACAAGTTGGTATCAGAGCACTAGGTTGCCTAGGTCTCACAATTCATAGACCAGCTTTATAGAGTCTTAGAGATTGGTACGGAGGCGTTTGTACTTAACCCCTAGAGGCTATACTGTTAGCATCAAGTTCACTTTTATTCAACTGTGTCGTGCAATTCTTATTATCCCAATATTGGTTGAACTCTTCTATTCTTATTCTCTCGCAGATGGCGAGAACACGTACCACTTCTTCCACTGACCAGCAACCGGATCCTCCAGCAGCAGCTCCTACGAGGGGCAGAGGCCGAGGCAGGGGCAGGACTCAGTCCAGTGCTCAGGCAGCAGCTCCAGTTGCGGAGCCTCAAACAGAGCTCGGTGGAGAGGCTCCAGCTCAGACCGTTCCGAGGGGACCAGTTCAGGTCCCAAAGGGGTTTATTGCTACCCTGGTGCTTCAGGATGCCTTGGTCCGACTAGTGGGACTTATGGAGAGTGTAGCCCAAACTGGCGCATTCCCCGTGGCAGCAACCGTATCTCAGGCTGGAGGAGTCCAGACTCCTGATACCCACACTCTGGAGCAGATTACTCCTCAGCTTTATACCACAGCAACCCATCTAGTTGGGGTAGTTCATCTAGTTGCTGTAGCACCGCTCGTTGATGGGAAAACTATGTCCTCTGATGCTTTGTGGAGATTGGATAGGTTTATCAAGCTTTTCCCTGTTCATTTCAGTGGTTCCACTTCAGAGGACCCCCGGGAATACCTTGATAACTATCATGAGGTTCTTCGGAACATGGGTATCTTAGAGACCAATGGGGTCGACTTTACTGCTTTCCAGATGACTAGTTCTGCCAAGAAATAGTGGAGCGATTATATATTGGCTAGACCAGCTTGGTTACCTGCTCTTATTTGGGATCAGTTTTCACACCTCTTCTTGGAGAAGTTTCTACCTATTACTACTAGAGAGGAGCGATGCCGTCAGTTTGAGTGTCTCCAGCAGGGCAGCATGACTGTTACGCAGCATGAGACCCGTTTCGTGGATTTGGCCCGTCATGCTACTCTTTTGCTATCCACAGAGAGGGAGAGGGTTAGGAGATTTATTGAGGGTATTGCTCAGCCTATCTGATTGCAGATGGCTAAGAAGACAGGGAGCGAGATCTCTTTATAGGATGCGACCAATGTGGTCCGGCGAGTTGAGGTGTTCTTGGATTGGGAGGTCAGGGGTCAGACAAGAGACCTCGCTATTCCGGTGGATTTAGGGGTGCCTCATCTGGAGGCGGGGATACTTTTAGTAGAGGCCATTCTTCCAGTCCATTCCATTCAGTACTTCAGGCATCCCATGGTGCCCTAGGTGGTTGTGGCCCTTACATGCCTTATTATGATCAACCAACTCCGATCAGTACACCTCCTCTTAAGAGTTTTCAGGGTGGTTATGCATGTCGACATGGTTAGTTTGCCGGCCAGTAGTCTCAGCAGCCGAAGTTTTGTTATACTTGTGGTGACCCGAGGCACATTACTAGATATTTCCTTCGCGCGTCGGGTGGTTCTCAGTATCAGGGTTCTCGTGCTATAGTTCTGACACCAGCTGCCACACCACTTACCCAGCCAGCCAGGGGTAGGGGTCAGGTAGCCAGAAGTAGGGGCCAAATTGTTAGAGGTGGAGGCCAGCCCTGTAAAGGTGGAGGTCCGCCTGTCAGAGGTCGTCCCAGAGACATGGTTTAGGGTGGTGGGGCCCAACCCCAGTTTTATGCATTTCCATCCAGACTTGAGGCGAAGTCCTCCGATGCTGTTATCACAAGTACCGTTTCAGTTTGCAATAGAGATGTTTCAGTTCTGTTTGATCCGGGGTCTACTTACTATTTTGTGTCATCTTACTTTGCTTCATATTTGGTTGTGCCCCGTGATTCCTTGAGCATCCCTGTATATGTGTCCATGCCCGTGGGGGATGCTATTATTGTAGATCGTGTATATCGCTCGTGTGTGGTCGTTATTAGGAGTCTTGAGACCAGGGTAGACCTTTTAATTCTTGATATGATTGATTTCGATGTCATATTGGGCATGGATTGACTGTCACTTTATTATGCTATCTTGGACTGTCACGCCAACATAATGACATTAGCTTTTCCGGGGTTGCCTCGATTAGAGTGGAGAGGGACTCCGGGTCATTCCTCCAACAGGGTTATTTCTTATACGAAGGCTCGTCGCATGGTCGAGAAGGGGTATTTGGCCTATTTGGCTCATGTTCGTGATTCTACTGCTGAGGTTTCTTCTACAGATTCGGTGCATGTTGTTTGTGATTTTCACGAGGTGTTCCTGCAGACCTGCCGGGGATGCCACCCAACATGGATATTGATTTTTTCATTGATGTGGATCCAGGCACTCTACCCATTTCTATTCCTCCATATCGGATGGCCCCACTAGAGTTGAGATAATTGAAGGAACAACTACAAAATTTGTTTGATAAGGGATTCATTAGACCTAGCGTCTCGCCCTGGGGTGCGCCGGTTTTGTTCGTGAAGAAGAAGTATGGATCGATGAGGATGTGTATAGATTACCGATAGTTGAACAAAGTCATTATCAAGAACAAGTATCTATTGCTGAGGATTGATGATTTGTTTGATCAACTTAAGGGTGCCAAGGTGTTTTCAAAGATCGATTTGAGATCGGGCTACCATCTGTTGAAGATTACGGCATCCGATGTCCCTAAGACAGCTTTTCAGACTTATGGGCACTATGAATTTCTGGTGATGTCTTTTGGCTTGACTAAAGCCCAGCAACATTTATGGACTTGATGAATCGGGTGTTCAAGCCTTAACTGGATTTCTTTGTAATTGTGTTTATTGATGACATTCTAATATACTCTCGCAGCCGGGAGGAGCATGAGCAGCACCTCTGATTAGCGCTTCAGACTTTGAGGGACAATCAACTATATACTAAATTTTCAAAGTGCAAGTTTTCGTTGGATTCAGTAACTTTCTTGGGTCACGTCGTATCAGAAGAGGGTATTCAGGTAGATCCAACGAATATTGAGGCAGTCGAGAACTGTGCTAGACCCACTTCAGCCACAAAGATCAGGAGCTTCCTAGGTTTGGCAGGTTATTACCGTCGGTTTATGGATGGGTTTTCATCTATAGCAGCCTCAATGGATAAGTTGAATCAGAAGGGTGCCCCATTCGAATGGTCGGACGAGTGTGAGGCGAGTTTTCAGAAGCTCAAGACAGCCTTGACTTCAGCACTGATGTTGGTATTGCCATCAGGCTCAAGATCTTTCATAGTATATTGTGATGCCTCCCGCATGGGGCTCAAAGCGGTATTGATGCAGGAAGGCAATGTGATTGCATATGCGTCTCGGCAGTTGAAGATTCATGAGAAGAATTACCCTGTCCATGACTTAGAGTTGGCATCCATTGTTCACGCATTGAAGATTTGGAGGCACTATCTGTATGGCGTGCCGTGTGAGGTTTTCATGGATCATCACAGCCTTCAGTATTTGTTCAAGCAAAAGGATCTCAATTTGAGGCAGCGGAGATGGTTAGAGCTATTGAAAGACTATCATGTCACTATATTGTATCATCCCGAAAAGGCTAATATGGTGGCCGATGCATTGAGTAGGAAGGTAGTGAGTATGGGCAACCTGGCATTCATTCTAGTCGGTGAGAGTCTGCTAGCTTAAGATATTCAGACCTTGGCTAACCAGTTTGTGAGGTTGGATATTTGAGAGCCCAGCCGTATTCTAGCTTATACAGTCGCTCGGTCTTCCTTATTTGAGCGTATCAGAGATCGACAATATGATGACCCTCACTTGATGGTCCTTAGGAATACAGTTCGGCACGGTGGTGCCAAGCAGGTTACAGTTGGAGATGACGGTCTTTTGAGGATGCAGGGTCGATTGTGTGTGCCTAATGTTGATGGGCTTCGTGAGTTGATCCTTGAGGAGGTTCACAATTCTAAGTATTCTATTCACCCGGGTGCTACCAAGATGTACCCAGACCTGGGGCAACATTATTGGTGGCGAAGGATGAAGAAGGATATTATTGCTTACGTGGATCGGTGCTTGAATTATCAGCATGTGAAGTATGGGAATCAGAGACCTGGTGGTTTGCTTCAACAGATAGAGATTCCTGAGTGGAAGTGGGAGCACAGTACTATGGATTTCGTTGTTGGAATCCCACAGACTCAGAGGAGGTTCGACGCTGTTTGGGTTATTATAGACATGCTGATTAAATCAACACACTTCATTCCTGTGGCAAGTACTTATTCTTCGGGGCGATTGATAGAGATTTATATTTGAGAGATCGTTCGCCTTCATGGTGTGCCCGTGTCTATCATTTCTGATCGAGATACACAGTTTATCTCGCACTTTTGGAGGGCAGTACAACATGAGTTGGGTATGGGGGTCGAGTTGAGCACAACATTCCATCCTCAGACGGACGGGCAATCCAAACATACTATTCATATCTTGGAGGATATGCTCCGCGCCTATGTTATTGAATTTGGAGGTTCTTGGAATCAGTTCTTGCTGTTAGTGGAGTTTGCCTACAATAACAACTACCAGTCGAGCATCAAGAGTGCTCCCTACGAGGCATTATATGGTAGACGGTGCATGTTGCCAGTTCGGTGATTTGAGTCGGGAGAGGCTCGGTTGTTGGGTACAAACTTAGTTCAGGAGGCCTTGGACAAGGTCAAGATTATACAGGATCGACTTCGTACAGCTCAGTCCAGGCAAAAGAGTTATGTCGACCGTAGAGATCGTGTCATTCATGGTCGGAGAGAGGGTACTACTTCGGGTATCGCCCATGAAGGGTGTTATAAGATTTGGGAAGAAGGGCAAGTTGAGCCCTAGGTATATCTGGTCATTCGAGATCCTCGAGAAAGTGGGGGAGGTAGCTTATAGACTTGCATTGCCTCTAGGATTATCCTCAGTTCATCCGGTATTCCATGTGTCTATGCTCTGGAAATATCATGGTGACCCGTCCCACGTGTTAGATTTTAGCTCTGTCCAATTGGACAAGGATTTGACCTATGAGGAGGATCCGGTAGCCACTCTAGATCGGCAGCTTCGTTAGTTGAGGTCAAAGAGTCACCCTTCAGTTTGAGTGCATTGGAGAGGTCAGCCTGTTGAGGCAGCTACTTGGGTGTCCGAGTCGGACGTGCGGAGTAGATATCCACACTTGTTCGCCAGTTCAGGTACTTTTCTATGTCCATTCGAGGATGGACATTTATTTTAGAGGTGGAGATTATGATGACACAAAGGGGTCATCTTATGATTTAAGACTCCGTTCCTGGCTCGTTATCCTTAAAAACATTATTTTTATTCATCTCGATTTACGTGCGTAGTTCGGGCGTGAATCCGGAATGCCTTATGTGAAAATATTTGAAATGATATTTTTTGAGGTTTAAAAATGACTTTTAGTTGAATTTGGTCAACATTTTGAGTAAACAAACCCGGACACGTGGTCCGACGGTCCCGGAAGGTCCGTAGTAAAACATGGGACTTGGGCGTATGCCCGAAATATCGAATTCCAGGGTTCCTAACTCAAGAAATGAATTTTTGATGAAAATTGTTAGACTGAAATTTAAAAGGATTTAAAGAAATTGATTAATGCTTGAACTCGTTGGTATCGGGCCCGTATTTTGATTCCGGATCCCGGTACATGTCTATTATAATGTTTATGTCATGTATGTGAAATTTGGTAGAAATTGGAGTTGATTTGACGTGATTCGGACGTCCGGTTTGGAAGATAGTAATTTTGAAGTGTTCTTGAGAAATTCATGAGTTTTGATGCTAAATCCGTAGTTTTAAGTGTTATTTTAGTGATTTGATTGCACAAGCAAGTCCGTAGGATATTTTTAGACTTGCGTGGATGTTTGGTTTGGAGCCCCGAGGGCTCGGGTGAGTTTCGGGTAGGCTTCTGGATGTTTTAAACTTAGAAATTCTGTTGTCTTTGTTGTTGCTGGTGCACATATGCTTTGTGCTTCGCGATCTCGTAGCCTCTCTCACGACTGCGAAGTGTAAACTAGGCTGAGGGAAAAATCCTTCTTTGCGAATGCGAAGTACTGGTCGCGAGCGCCCTTCGCGAACACGATCAGCCTTCCGTGAACACGATAGGTTAAGGGACCTGGGGGAGGGGAGTCACGTTCTTCTACGCGAACGCGACCACTGGGTCGTGTACGTGATGGTCAGGAAGGACAAACCATCACGAACGCGATCAGCTCTTCGCGAACGCGTTGACCTTCTGGCCGCAAAGCATCACGAACGAGACAGGTCCTTCGCGAATGCGAAGAAGAACTGTCTAGCGAATTAAAGCAGAACCTAAAACGGGAATTGGCCATTCTCTCATATGTTAAAAACCAAGAAGGCTTAGAGGCTCCCAAAAGTATTGGTAAATGATTCTAAACTACTCTCTCCCAATTACCCATTGTTTTTCATTAGTTTTCAACCAAAAATCTAGGGTTTTCATGGTAGAAATTGGGGGTTTGGGTAGAATTAGGGAATTTTATATAATTGAATTTAGACCTCGAATTGGGGTCGGATTTCAAAACTAATTCGGGCTCGGGGTGAATGGGTAAACGAATTTTTTCTCCTAACCTCGATCAAGCGGGCCCGAGGTCCTTTTTTTTTTTTTACTTTTTTTGGAAAAATTTGGGAAATCAGTAATTATTCATTAAAGTTGATTCCTTTAGCGACAATTGATGATATTAAATTAATTATGATTAGATACAAGTGGGTTGGAGGTGAATTTAAAGGGAAAGTTGTACTTGAGCAGTGAGTGGCCTGCAAAATCGAGGTAAGTGTTGTGCCTAACCTTAGCTTGATGGAATAGGTATTTTGTGATTACTTGCTATGTGTTTTGTTGCTGAAAGCAATGTATAGGTGAGGTGACGAGTACCTATACATTGTAGTCGAGTCGTAACATGAGAGTGAAAGTCCATTCTTGTTATCCTTGTAGTCTTAAAGTTTATTATCCATGCTTATCGTTGCTATTGAACTGTAGGGAGAACTGCATCCGGTTCCATCGAGATGGATAACATGGTGAACATTGATTCGAGGTTGAGACATTAAATTGTGAAGGTAATTATGATGAAATACTGATTTCTTGTGAAAATTTCTCTTTGTTTATTGTTAATGATTCGGTGATTGGTGAGGAAGAGTGTAAAGCACGAAGGGTGATGCCGTGCATAATTTATTTATATGGTGAGGAAGAGTGTAAATAAGAAGGGTGATGCAGTGCACGTTTTTTTTATATTGTGAGGAAGAGTGTAAAGTACAAAGGGTGAAGCCGTGCATAATTTACTTATATTGTGAGGTTGAGTGTAAAAGCACGAAGGATGATGCCGTGCATTCTTATTTATAATCTTGTGAGGATGAGAGTAAACGCACGACGGGCGATGCTGTGCATTCCTATTTGTTATTTGGTGAGGCTGAGAGTAAAAGCACGAAGAGTGATGCCGTGCAGATTTCCTTTCTATTTTAGTTGCTTAATTTGTTTGTTTGTTAATCACTGTTTATTTATGCCTTCTCGTTTTTATCACTCCTTATGTTGAAATTCTCCACTGTATGTCCCCTTCCCATTAATTGTTGTTTTAATTCTTTATTTATTGTTGTTTCAAATAGCATGATTATATATGTCCAGGTTTTTATGTAGTGTCCTGTCCTAGCCTCGTCACTACTTCACCGAGGTTAGGCTCGACATTTACCAGTACATGGGGTCGGTTGTACTGATATTGCACTCTGTACTTTTTGTGCAGATCCTGGTTTAGGTCTGAGCTGAGTTCGAGTTGAAGAAGGCTATTCGCACGGACACACGAGTTAGATCTGCCGACGTTCGCAGATTCTGGAGTCTCTTCCTTATTATTCAGTTGTTGTTTTATTTAGTTCAAAACAGTTATACATTTTCTTTTGGCTAAATACTTGTAGTAAATTCTTAGTAGTTCGTGAATTGTGACTCCAAACCCTGGGTAGCTAGAGATTAGTATTATTTTCGCAGTGTCATACTATTTCATTTGTTATTTTTGGTATCATATATTGGATGGTAGTAAAACTTCGTATATATTTTAATTGTTTTAATGTCATCACCCTCTAATGTTGGCTTACCTAGCAAGTATAGAGTTAGGCGCCATCACGGTACCGACGATGGGAAATCGGGTCGTGACTAAAAGAGAGGTTTAGTCAAATAAGATCATGTTATGAAAAGCAACAAGCAAATAAACAAAAGAAAGACCATAGTAACAACAACATAACAATCTTCAACAAAGGAGATGGCATATGAACACCTAGATTTTTCTGCCCAAGGTTGAAAGGGATAGAGATATAAACTGAAATACCTTAAGATTCATTCAATCATAGTTATCAGAATATAGGTTCAATTTCAGAAACTCACAAGCTACAAGAATCATTTAGCCTGTTGGAACTCAGGAAATAAAAACAGCAAGAATCAATTATAGCTTAACCAACCATTATTTAAAGACTCATCGCAACACAACTAATCACAAGTAGTCATTAAACTAACAGAGTAACATATTAAACACCATAGAACAACTGTAATATACATAACCTAGATTAGCATGCTTGTAGTATTCAAATAAAACGAACAAAAGAGAAGAATGAGAGAGGTGCTGACCTTTTTGGAGAAGCAGACCAAACGAGATCCCTTTTCAGTTGCTTAAGATTCTAGAACACTCAAGTTTAGACCAGCGATAATAGTCAACAAAAGGAAAAAGAAAACAGTGAGAAACCTAAGGCTAAAGTTCTCAATGTTTTTTTTTTGTGTGTATATCTTTAGTGTTAGATAGTTGGTTCGTGATGTTAGGTGATAGAAATTAAAGTCCTGTTTATATTGGCATTCAATGCCTTAGGGTTTCAGGATTCAAACTAAGATAGTGGAAGATGACTCTTGATAATGATGATAGCAAATCGAGTGAAAACCAGATGACAGAAGGGGGAATTCAGTAATTAGTTTACCTGAGTGGGGGAGGGGGGGGGATAAATTGGTTGTTGAAGCTTCGAACCAACGGACAAACCCTAAAACCCATAGGTCACTGCATTTGACCTCTGGGTATAGGATTCCATGATGATTTTCTGAAGAAGGTTTCATGCATGCTCCGATTTAACAAAGCACGAAGGAACATCAAAGACTTGAAATTGCATCTTTGGGTCTAGGGTTTCGAGATTCAGAGCTTTGAATTTTGTGATTGAGAAAGGATTTTGCAGCACGATTCACGGACTTCAGGAGGCAAGAGGTGATTTCAGGCTCCGATTTGAAATATCATAACAAGCTCAGGCGATTTGAGCTTTCATCTTTGAGTCTAGGGTTAAACTTTGGGGATTTTGAATTTGTGTGATGAAATGGGAATGAAATCAACGCGATTCACGAATTCAAAAGACAAGGGAGATGAAGTCTCTGATCGATTTGTGACCTTGCACTAATTTGTGCAAGGTTTGTGACTGATTGAGTTCGTGAGGTTGAGAGAAAAGAGAGGAAAAAGGGAAAGAGAGGCGGCCAGGTCTTTGAATGAAATGATTAGGGTTTGGGAGGGAGTTTGGTCGTCTCTTAGTTAAGAGTGAGAGATAGGATCTTGGCCATTGGATCCAATGATGAATGACCCTGATAATATGGGCATTAAAGAATAAAGGAGGTAAAAAGTTACGGCCGTTGGATGGTTGGATTTGGATAGCTGAGATTGAGTCTAGTGAGATACAAAAGTTAAAGGAAAATTGGGGATAAAACGTGGGCCCTTGATCTGATAGATCAACAATCCAGATTCATTGTGCTTTCTTTGTGAGTGAGAGAGGCGATTGGTTTAGGGAGAGTGGCGTGGATTGCCAAAGTGGAGAAGGAGATGGGTGTTTAGACTGGATCAGGTTCGAATTGGGCATTGTATTTGGGCTAAGAATCATTTAAAAGGTAGCCATTTTATAATTGATTCAAGAATGACTATTGTGGCCTTCTGGTCTTTAATCCTTTTTGAAATTAAGTTAAATAAACTTAATAATTTTCAATAAAATGTAATAAAAATTATAATTGTTAAATACTACTAATTATTGTAATTAGTTGATTATTTGTAAAAATATTTTACTACGAGATTAATTTTGAATTATTCAAATAGTAAACTAATTTGCTATTTTATGAAGTAATTTATTGAATTAATTATAGAACTTGCGTATAGAAATTATTTTAATAATCCTAAAATAATAAATATGATTTGTAATTACATAATACAAATACTAAATGATTAAGTTTTAAACTAATACTGTATTAATTGGTAGAAATAGGTATTCATCACTGAAAATACTTTAAAGCATTTATTGCAAATTATTATATATAAATAAATTAAGTTTAAAAGGGTGGGTAAAAATTGGTCATCAGCAGGTACATGCCACATCACATTTCATGTCACATCAGATGTTGACAAGACATGATTTGACTGGAGTTGATCAGTATTTTCAAATAAATTCTACCGGCTTCCGAGTAATTAGTATATTGTGTTATAAATTAAAAAATAATTATTTAATTCGAAAATATTGTAGTATTTGTTAAAATTCCAACTACTATAATAATATTGTAGTATTTGTTAAAATGCCAACTACTATAATAATATTGTAGTAATTATTATTTTTAAAAAATAGACAATAAATTGATAGAATATCCTAATATTTGCAAAATAAGACAATTATCAATAAATTGTTTGGAATTTCGAAAAAAACACAAAAATGATAGTATTTAATTAATTAAAATAAAATGATAAAATTTCTATATTTTGTAAAACTAAAATAATTATCAATAAATTGCATTAAAGCTAAAAAATTTGGGAAAAACTGCATTTTATTATTTTTTGACTAGGAAGCCGGCAAAAGTTAATTTTTAAATGTAGAGGGTAAAAAATGAGTGTCAACAATGCCATGTATGTAAGGTGATGAGTGCATATGCATTATAATGGATATAAGTATGCGGGGTGTTCTAGCTTACTTCATGCCTTGAATTGTACTATGTCATTTCTTATTTCGTATTTTTCTTATTATGTGACCTTACTTGATACATGTTTTACTTGACACATATATGCTTTCATTTGTTAACTGTCTTTATTCATTACATGCTTCTATTTACTTTATGATATCATATGATATATGCCTTTACTTGTTACATGCTCTCCCTTGTTATGAGATAGATATTGTCACAACTTCATGTCCTTATGTGCCTTATTGTCGTACATGTTCCTTGTTTTAATCTATTGTGTTACGTTGTGTTGTATGACCTTAGATTGTTCTCGGGTTACAACTTTTTTAAGTCTTGTTGGTGTATGTTGTGACACTAGCTTCTTGGATAGGCATTGTGCGACTTTCCTTGTTCGTCTTCATGCTTCCTTGGTGAATTTATGAGTTCTGGCTCCCTTTAATACTATGTTTTGAGATTTGTCGTGTTGATTGCTATTGAGAATTATCAAATGAACTAATATAATGGGATCGGATTGCACATCACAATGGTATTATTATTTGAAATTGGGATCGGGTTGCGTGCCGCAATAATATATAAACTTGTTGGTATTGATATTGGGATTGGATTGCGTGCTGCAATGGAAAGGATGTATTATAGTTGTTCATGGATGTTATATTCCGCTATCGTGTGGTGTTTTGAGGTTCTGATGTGATTATATTTTGGGGCCGTCTTTCTTCTATTTTGTATTTCATTCATTATGTAATTACTCGATTCTCTATATTGTTATTGTTTTTCTGCTTATTACTCATAAAGGTTTACAGTGAGTGTTTTGCCATAGCCTCGTCACTACTTTGTAGAGGTTAGGCTTGCTGCTTACTGAGTACATGGGATCAGTTGTACTTATATCATACTACTGCACTTCATGTGTAGATTCCGATGTTGGTCCCATCAGCATTGAGAGGTGATTGCTCGAATCCTTTTTCAGTAGATTTGAGGTAGTACTGCTTTGCGTTCGTAGACCCTGGAGTCCCCTTCCTATCTTTATTGTTGTTTTCTTGTATAAGACAATATTGTATTTCTGTTTAGACCTTATATGTAGTATTTAGGGGCTCATGTACAGAGTGACACCAAGTCTTGGAAGGTTATGTAAAAGGAGTATGGTTTAGACTTACTATCATATCTAACTGATTTTATTTTTATTCTTTCTCAATATGTTGTTACTTGTTAGACTAGCTCCTTATTTCCTGTTAAAATCTTGGCTAGCCTAGCAAGCAGTGTTAGGCACAATCACAGCCCCATGGTCGTGTTTGGGTCGTGATAAATTGGTATCAAAGCCTAGGCTGCAGAGGTCTATGAGTCATGAGCAAGATTAGTACAGTCTTGAAGATCGGTATGGAGAAGTCTATGCTTATCTTCTAGAAGCTATAAGGCTATAGAAAACTTCACTTTATTTATTTCTCTATAATGCGATTTTGTTCTATTATAAGTTTGAATCTTTCTTCTCTTATTATCTCAAAGATGGTGAGGACACGTACTTCGTCCGCAGTTGATCAGGAGCTAGAGCCTCAGATTCCATCCACTACCAGGGGTAGGGGTGGGGGCCAAGGCAGAGGCAGAGGTAGAGGTAGAGCTCAGCCTAGATCACGTGCAACAACACCCATTGTCAAGCCTCAGATAGAACAAGATGAGTAGATCCTAGTTCAGACCAAGCCAGTAGGCCAACTCAGTTCCCACATGGGTTCATTTCCATCCCAGTACTTCATGACGCCTTAGTTAACATAGTTGGATTCTTGGAGACTATCGATCAGGCTGGTGTGATTCCTGTGGAACCAGCCATTTCTCAGGCCGAGGGAGGAGTTCAGACTCCCGTTACTCATACCCTAGTGTAGATGGACCATGGTTATCATACCGAAGGATTTCTACCAGTTGTAGCATTTGGCCTATTATTGCTACACAACCCAAGGACAATCCCTTGATGTCAACTGATGAGCTGAAGAAGTTGTATAGGTTCACCAAGTTATTTTTCCTCACTTTAGTGGTGCACCTTCAAAGGATGCCTAGGACTTCTTGGACCATTTTCATGAGATTTTGTACAACATAGGACTAGTTGATTCCAATGGAGTTGATTTAATCTTCTTTTAGATGCATGGGTCATCCAAGAGATGGTGGCAGTTTTATGATCTTGGCAGGCCATCGGGATCACCTCCTATCACAACGGCTCAACTTTCGTAGTTGTTGTTGGAGAAGTTTTCCCTTTACACAGAGAGAGGAGTTGCAAAGCTAGTTCGAGCGCCTTCAGTAGGGTAGCATGAGTGTTACTCTGTTTGAGACTAGGTTTGTTGATTTGTCTCGCCATTCAGCTATCCTGATCCTTATTGAGAGGGAGAAGGTGGTGGAGGTTCATAGAGGGTCTTACATATTTTTATGGTATCACACTTCAGATGGCTAGAAAGGTCGAGACTGAGATTTCTTTTGCTCAGATAGTGGAGATTGCTAAGAGGATTGAGCGTATTAGAAGCTAGCTGAGAGAGACGATCTCTGATAAGAGGCCCCATAATATTGGATGTTTAAGTGGTACCTCATCTAGAGGCAGGGGTTCCTTTGGTAGAGTAAGCACTACAAGTCATACATGGTACATCAGGTAGTCATAGTGTTTATTGATTTCCCTCCGAGCAGCCAGTATTTAGTGCACCTTAAGCTCCTATTAGCGCACCATCAATTTAGAGCTATTATAGTGGTCATTCGGGTCGTCAGGGACAATTTTAGATTCAGAGTCCATGTCATTCAAGGAGCTTCTTTGAGTGTGGAGATGAGGGTCATATTAGGAGGTATTTTCCTAGATTGTAGGGTAGCACACCACAGCAGGGTACTCGTGCCATGATTCCGGCACCAGTTGCTTTACCACCCGCTCAATCAGCTAGAGGCGGGGGCCAAGTAGCCCTATGTAGAGGCCAGTCCGTTAGAGGAGGAGGTCAATTAGTGAGAGGCCATCCTAGAGGTGGAGTACATGTTGGTGGGGCTCAACCTCTATGTTATGCATTCCCAGGTAGGCCTGAGGGAGAGTCGTCTAATACATTTATTACATATATTATCTCGGTGTGTCATAAAAATGCTTCCGTGTTTTTTAATTCGGGATTTATGTAATCGTATATGTCTTTATATTTTGCATCGAACTTGAGTTTGACTTGTGATTCTCTTTATATACATGTTTCTATGTCTACATCAATTGGGGATTCTATAGTAGTTGATCAGGTGTACCGATCTTGTGTTGTTATTATTAATGGTTTTGATACTATAATTGATATCTTGTTATTGATTTGATGGATCTTAAGGTTATTCTTAGTATGAATTAGTTGTCCCCGTATTATGCTATCTTGAATTGTTATGCCAAGACTGCTACTTTAGTTATGTCGAGGTTGCCTAGATTAGAGTGGAGAGGTACCCTTGGTCATTCTACTTGTAGAGTGGTTTCATTCTTGAAGGCTCAACGTATGGTTGAGAATGGGTTCTTAACATATTTGGCTTACATTCGAGATTCTAGTGCGGAGGTTCCTCTTATGGATTCGGCACCGGTTATGAATGACTTTTCAGAGGTGTTTCCTATAGTCTTACCGGGTATACCAACCGATAGGGACATTGACTTTTGCATTGATTTGGTTCCCGGTACTCAATCTAATTCTATTCCACCGTATCGTATATCTCCAACTGAGTTGAAGGATTAGTTGTAGTATTTTCTTGTCAATGGATTCATTAGACCAAGTGTTTCATCTTGGTGTGCGCTATTGTTGTTTGTTAAGAAAAATGACAGATCGATGAGGATGTGCACTAAGTATCGGCAATGGAACAATGATACCATCATGATCAAGTATTCATTGCCTATAATTGATTATCTATTTATCCAGCTTTAGGGTGCCAAGGTGTTTTCCTATATTGACTTGAGATTTGTTACCATCAGGTGAAGATTAGGACATCGGATGCCCCTAAGATAACTTTTGGGACTCGTTATGGTCATTACGAGTTTTTGGTGAAGTTATTTAGTTTGACCAATGCTCCAATAGCCTTCATGGATTTGATGAACCAAGTGCTCAAGCCTTATTTGTATTCCTTTGTGATTATCTCTATTGATGATTCTAGTTTACTCATGCAATTGGGAGGAGCATGAGAAACACCTAGGGATTGTACTTCAGATATTGAAGGATCGTCAGCTATATGCCAAGTTTTTGAAGCGTGAGTTGGAGTCAGTTGCCTTTTTGGGTCACGTTGTGTCTTTTAATGGTATCAAGGTAGATTCTAAGAAGATTGAGATAGTACATAATTATCCCAGATCCACTTCAACTATAGATATTCCGAGCTTCTTGGGTTTGGCGGGCTACTATCGTCGTTTCGTGGAGGAATTTTCATCTATCTCAGCCCGATTGACCAAGTTGACTCAGAAGGTTGATTTTTTCAAATGTTCTAATGAGTGTGAGAAGAGATTTCGGAAGCTTAGAACTTCCTTGACTACAACCACAATGTTGGTATTGCCACAAGTTCAGGGTTTTTCACTATATATTGTGATGCACCACGTATTGGATATGAGAGATATTGATGTAGGATGGTAGAGTGATTGCCTACACGTCTTGCCAGTTTAAGATCCATGAGACACCCTACCCCGTGCATGATTTGGAGTTATCACCCATTTTCACGTGCTCAAGATTTAGAGACATTATTATACAATGTTCCATGCAAGGTCTACACTAACCATTGGAGTCTCCAACATCTATTCAAGCAAAAATATCTTAGCTGGAGTAATTGAAAGACTATGCTATCACCATATTGTATCATCCGGGAAAGGCTAATGTAGTGGATGATGCCTTGAGTAGGAAGGCAGAGAACATAGTTTGGAATTTATACCAGCGGTGGAGAGACCATTGGCCATGGGTATTTTGGCTTTGGCTAATAGGTTCGTGAGACTGGACATTTTTTCCTAGTGTGATTTTTTCTTGTGTTGTGGCATAGTCATCCTTGTTGGAGCGCATCAAGGCTTGCCTGTTTGATGATCCTCACTTGTTGGTGTTGAAAGACATGGTGCAATGGGTGGTGCTAAGAAGGTTGTGATTGAGGATGATGTTATGCGGCTTCAAGGATGGATTTGTGTTCCAAATGTTGATGGGTTAAGAGAGTTGATCTTTGAAAATCCTTATAGTTCATGGTATTCCATTCATCAAGGTGTCACAAAGATGTATCGTGACTTGAAGCAGCATTATTGGTAGCGGAGGATGAAGAAACACATTGTTGGACATGTCTCTCGGTGTTTGAATTGTCAACATATGAAGTATGAAAATCAGAAATCGGTTGGTTTGATTCAGAAGTTAGTGATACTGGAGTGGGAGTGGGAGAAAATCACTATGGACTTTGTGGTAGGCTTACCACAGACCTTGAGGAAGTATGATGTTGTTTGGGTCATTGTGAACCGGTTGACCAAGTTCGTATATTTTATCCCGATGATGACTTCCTACTCTTCAGAAGAGCTGGCTCAGATTACATCAGGGAGGTTATTCACCCGTACAATATGCTCATTTCTATCATTTTAGACAGTGGCATGTAGTTCACTTCATACTTTTGGTGAGCTGGGCATGCAGGTGGAGTTGAGTACCACGTTCAACTCTCAAACAGACGTGCAATTCAAGCAAACCATTTCAGGTTCTGGAAGACATATTGAGGGCATGGTTTATTAATTTCGAAGGTCAGTGGGACCCGTTTCTACCACTATCAGTCGAGTATCTAGATGGCTCCTTATGAGACCTTACATGGGAGATGATGTCGTTCTACGGTTGGTTAGTTTGATCCCGGTGAGGTTAGATTGTTGGGCACATATTTGATTTGTGATACTTTGGAGAAGGTGAAATTGATTCAAGAGCGGCTGCGTACATCACATTCCATGCAAAAGAGTTATGCTGATAGGAAGGTTCGTGATGTGGCTTACATGGAGGGTGAGAAGGGTTTCTCCGAGTTTTGCCTATGAAAGGCGTGATACAATTTGGGAAGAAGGGCAAGTTGTGCCCGAGGTTCATTGATCCATTTGATATCTTGGAGAGAGTTAGGGAGGTTTCTTATAGGCTTGCATTGCCTCCTAGCCTAGCAGGGGATACATCCGGTATTTCGTGTCTCCATGCTTCGGAAGTAGCATGAAGAGGTCACATGTTTTGGACTTCAGCACAGTGCAACTTGATGAGAATTGAACTTTTGAGGAAGAGACGGTGTCTATTCTAGTCTAGCATGCTCAAAACTTGAGATCTAAGGATATTCCTTCTATGAAAGTGCGTTGGAGAGGTAAGGTCACTGAGAAGGATACTTGGGAGTCCGAGTCTAACATTAGGAGTAGATATCTGCATCTGTTTACAAGTCCAAGTACATTTCTATGTTTCTTTGAGGACGAACGTTTCTTTTAAAAGGGGAGATGTAATGATCCGATAGGTAGTTTTGAGTGCTAGCTCCCCTTTTTGTGATTTGAGAGTTTCATAGCGTTATTTGATGATTTATGACTTGCGTGCGTGGTCCGTATTACTTCCGAAAAGTCTAAATGTGTTTAAGAAACTTGATTTTTGAACTTGAAAATGGCTAGAGTTGACCATAGTCAATATTTTTAGTAAACGATCTTGGATCGATATTTTGACGATTTCAATTGGTTCATATCATGATTTTTGACTTGTACGCATGTTTGGTTGGGGTCCCAGATGAACGCGAGGCCGTTTCAGCGCTTGATGCGAAAATTATAAATTTGAATTATGAACTTTGAAAAGGATCATCTTTGTCGAACCATCAACACTAAAAGCACAAATCTGACCCAAAAGTTGCAACACATCGCTCTTGATAAGGGCCACCTTCTTACCACCACCTCGCAACAACGTGTCCCTAAGGACAAGAAAATGGAGGCCATCACGGACGAGCCCTAATGCACTCAAACAAGGATGACTGCATAACCACTAACTTGGGCGTATCAAATTTTGGCGACGTTGGGGTGTTTACAATGTCAGTTATATACTTAAGTGTGTTTCTTGAGTATCGACTTTTATTTTTTTGTTACTAACTCTTTTGTGTGATTTTAGGTTACAAATGGTGAATAACAAGCTTGGTAATTTGCCGTTGGGAGAGGTGGATAGCGCAGAGGAACAAATTGATGAATTGCCTCTGGTACGGCAAGGAAACTGCCGAGGACATCGCCAAAATGACAATGTGACTACACCCCCACCTCCTCCTCCACCACCACAAGCCTATGAGTCCCAACACTGAAACATGTCAAATGAAGGATATGCAAGTGTTATTGTTCCCCCTCGCATTAGGGCGGGCAACTTCAAAATCGCCAATATAATGCTCAACTTAATAGAGCAACGAGGCAATTTCACCAGAGCAACACATCAAAATGCTTATATACATTTGAAATGTTCTGTGGATGCGCGTTCGGATAGCAAGCAAATAAATGTCTTGGAGAATTTTTTGAGGCTAAGGTTATTCCCTTTCTCACTACATGGGAAAGCTGTAGATTGGTCGGAGCTCTTTCCAAATCATTCAATTCATACTTTGAATAAGTTGGCAACATTGAGGAATGATATATTGGTATTCACAAGAGCTAAACGAACTACTACATGAGATATGGGAGTGGTATTAGACCATGGTGAAGGAGTGCTCGAGCAATAATATGACCGAAAATATGATACAACAGACCTTTTATAGTGGGATAAATACTACCAATCAATGTGTAGTAAATCAATTGGCCGGTGACAATTTCATGACTATCCCATATGCAGAAGCTTGTGATAATCTTGATGAGATGGTGGAGAAATCTTCGGCTTGGAAATCCCGAGCTAATGTTCCCCAAGGTGACCCCTACATGATCCATCTCAGCAAAGAGTTGCAAGACCATGATCAAGCTATTGCTGAATTGACCACTACCATGACCCAACTAGCCAAAGCGCAACTTCAACGAACACAATCTCCTAAACATGTGCATGCAATAAAGGGCGTTCATGTTTTAGCCCAGAAGAGAACTATGGCAATAAATTCCAACCGTGAGAGGAGGTACACTCACAAGATGAGGAAGGTTACAATAAAGATGAGGCCTACCAAGAGCAAAATGAAGAGTTTCAATTTGTGAATAATTATCAAGGAAAAAGAAGCAATTTTCAAAGGTCATATCAAGTCTAATGGAATCCTTATAACAACCAAGGTAATTGGGGAGGCAATAGTCAACGAAATTGGGGGAACAACAACCAGCAGAATTGGGGGAACAACAATCAAAGAAATCGGGGAGGCAATAGTAAGGGAATTGGGGAAATAACAGTAATCATGCTAATAGAGGTTCGAGTTCTCAAAGACCTCTAATGTACCAAAAACCAAGCAACCCGCCTCTCTACCATTACCAAGGTTCAAGTTCTTCAAGTAATGACATGGGTAGAATTGAGAATATGTTCAAACAATTGATGGAGAAGAATGTGGATTCAGATGCTCAACTTGCTTCTCACACCACTTCTATATGGAATATTGAATCTAAAATGGGAAAAATTTATCCAGACCTTAACACTAGTCCTAAGGGTGCATTACCAAGTATCACGATGGTAAATTCTAAAGGTGGGAGTAACATGGGGCATGTTATGACGGTTATCACTATGGGTAGAAAAGGGGGGATGCACCGAAGCAAAATAAAAGAAAAATATGGGTAATGAGCATGTGCTACAAGATGAGGAGTTTACATATGATGATGCGTGAGTAAGTAGTTAAGTCTTAATTGTCATTTGTGATGACATTGTGGAGACTCAAGAAGATGTATACCCGTCTAGGGATCATGTATGATGACATTGTGGAGACTCTCCTTCCTTATTCTTAATGACCTGCTAAGAAAAATGCTGAGAATCAATTTAAAAAGTTCATACAAATGATGAAGGGTTTACCTGCTAATGTGCCATTGGTGGAAGCTTTGCAGCAAATGCCTAGTTATGCAAAATTCATGAAGTATCCTGTGACTAAGAAGAGGTTGATGAATTTTGAAACAAACAAGGTCACTCATCAAGTTATTGTTATTGTTCATTCCATGGCTCCCAAATTTAAAGATATCATGCTTTCACAATTCTATGTACTATTGGGAGTGTTGTTTTTTGTTGAGGCCTTATGTGATCTTAGGGTAAGTACCAATTTGATGCCCTTTTCGATTTTCAAAACTTTGGGGACCGGGAAACCAATACCCATATCTTTGAGTTTACAAATAACTGATCGTATAATGAAAAGACCAATAGGAGTGACTGAAGATGTATAGTCTCGGGTTGATAAGTTCATTCTTCAGACGAACTTTATTTTTCTAGAGTGTGAAGTGGACTATGAAGTCCAATCATTCTTCAAAGGCCATCCCTTGCTAACAAAAAGGCCCTATATAATGTTGAAGCTGGCAAATTCACTTTTTGGGTTACTGATGAAAAATTGGTATTTCATGTGTGCAACTTCATGAGTCAACCAATTAGCAATGATCTGTCTTCTTTTGTGGACCTGGTGACCGATGTCATAGTGCATGATACTAGTGCTACAATAATATTGGTGATATGTTGGAAGTTGTCTTGTTAAAATTCGATGATGATGAATTTGATGGCTTCATAGAAAGTTACCATTAGATCATAAAAATAGGAAGACTCATTCAACAAAGACTTCAATCGAAGAGCCATCCACTTTGGAGTTGCAGTCTTTGCCACCACACATTGGATATGAGTTCCTTGTTCCTTATTATACTTTATTGGTCATTCTTTCTTCTTGTTTAACTAAAGTGCAGGTAGATTCCACATTAACGGTTGTACAAAGGAGGAAGAAGGCTATCAGGGGGACCTTGACGGACATTCAAGGTATAATCCCTACTTTTTGCATGCACAAGATCAAGTTGGAGGATGGTGCACGACCATCTAATGAGCATAAAAGGAAACTTGATGAAGCAATGTAAGAGGTGGTCAAGAAGGAGATTATTAAATAATTGGATTCCGGGGTTGTTTACCCCATTTTTGATAGTTCATAGACTTCACCAGTTCAATGTGTACCAAAGAAAGGCATATGACGATTTTATAATTACAAGAATTAATTGATCCCTACAAGAGCGGTTAACCGATGGAGAGTTTTTATGGATTACCGAAAGCTCAAAAAAGTTACAAGGAAATAACAATTCCCTCTTGCATTTATAGATCAAATGCTTGATAGATCGACCACGTGGTTTTTGTTGTTTTCTAAATGGTTATTCAGGATACAACTAAATTCTCATTGCATCGAAAGATAAAAAGAAGACCAGTTTTACTTGCCCATATGGTACTTTTGCTTTCAAGAGGATGTCTGTTAGTTTATCTAATGCATTGTTGACTTTTCAACGGTGTATGATGGCTATTTTCACAGATATAGTGGAGGACTACTTTGAAGTCGTCACTGATAATTTCTGGGTAGTGGGGGACTTATTTGATGACTGTCTTGCCAACTTGGACAAGGTATTGGCTAGATGTGAGGAAGGAAACTTCATACTTAATTGGGGAAAATGTCATTTCATAGTTGAGGAAGGCATTATCCTCGGCCATAAAATCTCCAAGAAAGATATTAAAGTTGATATAGAGCAAAAATTGAAGTGATTTCCAAGATTCTACCTCCAACTTTGGTGAAGGATGTGCGGAGTTTAGCCTTGTGGGTTTTTACTAAAGATTCATCAAAGATTTTTCTAAAGTTGTGAACCCCTTTTGCAAGTTCTCCAAAAAAATGTGAAGTTCAATTTTAATGCTGAGTACATGAGGGCCTTTGAAGAGTTGAACATCAAGTTGACTAACACTCCTATCATCATGTCTTCGGATTTGAGCTTATCATTTGAGCTCATATGTAATGCAAGTGATGTAGCGGTCGGGGTTGCTTTGGGGCGAAGGATAAATAAGATTTTTCAATCGAACTACTATACTATTAAGATTATGAATAGTGCCCAAGTAAATTACACGGTTACGAAGAAGGAATTGCTTGCTATTGTATTTGCTATTGAGAAGTTTTGTCCTTGCTTGATGAGTGCCAAAGTCATTATGTGCATGGATCATGTGGAATTTAGGTATATTATAAGTAAAAAGGAATCCAATGCACGACTAATGAGATGGGTATTTATATTGCAAGAATTTTTCATTGAGATCCTACATAAGAGGGGGAGCGAAAATCAAGTGGCAGACCACTTGTCGCAATTGGAGGAGGAGTGTAGGTCACCTGATGGCCTTGAGATCAATGACTACTTCCTCGATAAGTAAATATTGGTATTTTCCCTAAGAGAGGTACCATGGTATGCATATCTGACTAATTACATTACTAGCAATATCATTTCATAGGAGTTCACTTCAAATCAAAGAAAGAAGGTCAAAAGAGACTTCAAGAACTATTATTGGGAAGAATATCTTTTTCTAATTCGATTAGGAGATGTGTGACGGATGAGGATCAAGGAGACATTCTTGCGGTTTGTCATTCTTCACATAATGATGGTCTCCATGGTGGATCAAGAACAGTGGCAAAGATCTTAATTTGTGGATTCAGTTTGCCTACTCTTTATAAGGATGCTAGTGAGTTGGTGAAGAGATGTGATGAATACAAACAAGGTAGTGGAATTTCAAAGAAACATGTAATACCTCTTACAACTATCCTAGATATTGATATCTTTGATATTTAGGATATTGATTTTATTGGTCCATTAGTGAGTTCTTTTGGTTATACCTATATCTTGGTCGTGATGGATTATGTGTTTAAATGTTTATAAGTAGTTGCTTTACCTAATAATGAGGCTAGGAGTGTGGAAGCTTTCTTGAAAAAGAACATCTTCACAAATTTGGGACTCCAAGAGGAATAATAAGTGATGGAGGGCGCATTTTTGCAACAAAGCTTTTGACACATTGCTTGGAAAATATAGTTTCTCTCATAAGGTGACTACCCCTTATCATCCTCAAGAAAGTGGGCAAGTGAAGGTGTCCAACTAGGAGATACAGAGCATTTTGTCCAAGTCGGTTAATTCAAATCAGACGGATTGGTCCAAAGAGCTTGATGATGCTCTATGGGGATATAAAACATCTTACAAGACATCTATCAGGATGTTCCCATAGAGTTGGTTTTTGGAAAAGCTTATCATCTTCCAGTGGAGTTGGAGCACAAGGTAATGTGGGCATTAAAGAAGTTAAATCTTTATTGGGATGTAGCTTTTAACATGCGGGTTGCTCATTTGAATGAGTTGGATAAATTCTGATACATGCTTATGAAAGTTTTCCATTTTATAAGGAAAAAATGAAATATCTTCAAATAAAGTATATTTGGAACAAGGAGTTTGTTTACCGTGAAAATGGTAATTGCAATTATATTCGATTTTGTGGTTCTAAGAATATGTGATCTATTTTAATACTAGTTATTTAGGCAACAGATGCTAAGTGATAGGTAAGAAAAATGAGACAAGAGCAAAGGATAAAAGAGTTACGCAAACCGAGCGGTTATGAGACGGGGTCTCGAGCTTGGTCGAAATAGGGCCTCGAGGTCGAGCTCGAGGGTTAAACATAGAGCGGTCGATGAGGATACACCAGTATTGAAGGCCTCGAAGATGGACTCTTTATGATTAATGATGAGCAATAAATGAAGAACAATTAATGAACACAATAAATGAAAGGCAATAAATCAAAGGATCAATTGTAGAGAATGTTTGAGTTAGAGAGCAGGGAATGTTCTTGTTCTTGTATTGAATATCATATATCTTAAAAAGTGACAAAGGTTCCCTATATGTAAGAGAGGGAATCCCAACATAGTAAATATGTATTTATTACAAAGAAATGCAACTGGTACAACTATTTAATGTCACGGTACAAACTTGTACTATTTTTGCGAACTTGGTCAGCTTTAACCACGTGCCTTTTGGAAATTTCCTGCTTTTCATGATGGTATTCAATTCACACCGCCCGGAGGTCGAGCATGGAGAATCCTTGACATGCTTCCTCGATGTCAAAACTCGAACTTCTTCGATCCCTCTGAAGACGGGCTATGGAGTGCCTTAATAATCATAAAATTTGGGCTCACCAATTTTATCCGTATACAGATAGTCCCCACGTTTCTTAGAACGAAGTGATAAGAAACAGTCTTGAATTCTTGCCTCTTTGATATCCCTATTATGATGTCAGCCTCATCAGAACATTAAATTACGTATCATGAAGGCTGCGTCGAGGTCGCTATCAGCACGATTCTCGAGAAGCCCATGAACCGCTATTGGTTTGACCTTTCCGCTTCAAACTTTCCCAAATGGCTTCTATAAATACTTCAATCATTTTCCTTTCACAATTTTACAACATCTGCAAGCCTTCAAAATTTTACCAACTATTTTCTACTTTCATCCTCTTTCTGCGCTTGCTTCTTCATCTTCTTTCTTTTAAACTCAGTTACAATTATGGCAAAAACCTCCAAAATGGCACCTCAAAAAGAGGGAGCCGCTTCTCCATCACGCCCGTCTAAGGGAAAATCAAAAACTCCTCCAAGCATCGAGCAGTTCATCCCTGGTCCCTTTGACACCATCTCTGATTTTACCATCAAAAAACCCCATTCTACACCGGGCTGATGCGAGCCCATGTCTCGATATATAAGTGTAGTGACCGATACAGAGAGAGTAAAACTACACTGCCGTTGGGGGGAGGCAGTGCAAGTAGAAATCCCCACAGTTGAAGAAAGCGTAGTCACACATAAAGCTGGCTTTCTCAGCATATATACATACCCTTTCACTCTAGGCCCCGTAGATTCTTCTTCTCCACCGATAGACCCGGTGATTCTCAACTTTTGTCATCAATACCGAGTGACACTCTGTCAGATTTATCCTTCTTTATGGAGGATTGTATATATGATTCGATACATTTCCTACATGGTCAAGGGAATGAATTTCACCCTCGATTACTTGATAAGATTATATAGCCCTCATCTCTTCCGAGGGGGTTTAATTAAGTTGTACCGTTGATCTGCCAAGGCGTTCTTTTCCTGCATCGACGAGGACAAAGATCGGGGATAGATGAGACGATTTATTAGTGTCAGAACCTCGTACATCATCTCTGCTGATAGAATGTCGTTCCCGGAGGAATGGAATATGAAGCGTAAGTATCCCTATATCGAATATGTTTTACCACCTCTTTTTCTTCTTCCGATCTGACCTCCTTATCTTTTGATTGATTTCCTACTGATTGTGCAGCCATCGTTTGGTTCCCCAGCGTGATCCAGGACCTTTCGGGATGGATCAAACTTTTGGACTCCGCTCTTCCATACAACAAGCGCGTGTGGTGTGATTTGGCCAAAACGCGGTGGCATGCCAAGAACCACAGTATGCTTTTATCGTCGCCATTTCTTCATTATTTTTAAGTACTGTCTATGGTGGGGAGTTTGATACATTGTGCCTGTGCAACCTTGGGGAAGGCCTGTCAATGAGACCGCCTCCTCCTGGTAAGGAAGAGGTTTCGAAGGACGTCATGGATAAGAAATGTAAGAGGGAGACATCGGCGGCGTCTTCGAAATCCAAGAAAGCAAAGGCTCGGAAGCCCAAGACCGACGCTACAGTCCTTACCTCGATGTCCGCTGAGAGCCTTAGGGCCGAGGAAGAAGATGATAATACCTACCCTTTGGTACAAAGGGTAAAACGAAGTGTTGATGCTTCGGAAGTTGCTAGGCAGACAACTGCTGATTTGGAGGCGGTCGATGCGGACAAGAAGCTGTATGACCAAGCCTTCTCCAAGATACAAGATGAGTTGAATCATCATGGAGAGGATCTTGAGAAGCTTATATCGAAGTCAATTGAGTTGGAGTCTTTATGTGCCCGAAAAGAGGAGGAGTTGATAAACCTTCGGGCAGGCTCGGAGAGAGCGCTCCAAGAGAGGACCGAATTCATCGAGCAGGTACTCTGGTACCCATAATCTTATCTTTTATTCTCATACTTGGTTCTAATTAGCATGTCTTATGTATTTGTAGATTGGGCAAAAGGATGCCCTAGCGGGGCAGCTTTGGGGGGAGATTGTGGGCAAGGACGCAGAGATCCTCGAGCTGACGCGGCTGAATGATGTCGTGGCCTCGGAGAGGGACATAATTAGAGGAGAGATATCCTCGACTCAGGGCCTTCTTCGAGGTGCTTAAGAGAAGGCTGTTGCATTATCTGCGGCCAAGTCTGAGGCCGATGAATTTGTCTCTTCATACAAAAGGGATGCTGCCGCCGCAAATGGTTGGGCCAGGGAGATATCCGAGAAGACTGAGCTAAAATTGGCTCGGACAGTTGTGCATGCTCGCTTGCAAGCCAGGAAGCAAGACTTCGAGGAAGCGAGCGCTAAAGGTGTCGATCTCTCTGCCAAGATTGAAGAAGCCAGGGCCTTGGAGGAAGAATCGGCAATTTCAACTACTTCGGATGAGGGCTCTGGAAGCGACTCAGGCAGCAGTGAAGGCGAATAGTAGATTTACTTACTGTTTTGCTTTTTTCTTTTTTGGACATGGGATCCTCGGGGGAGCTTTGTAAAATACCCTTGTAAGTATATTTTTGGAATGAAAAATATCTCTTCGCTTCTTATTTTTCAAACTTTATCTTGCAATTCTTATGCAAAAGTCGATCTTCGAGCTTTGAATTTGGCTCTTTGGAGCCCGTTCTTGCAGTGACAGAGATCCCTGGGATCGGACACCTTCTCGAGGCTAGGTTGACATGGGAGTTTTGATCCCTCGAACGCGGCATGACAACGTCATTTATATGATATGACGTGAAGTAACTGAGGTGGCCCCAGTGGTACACTTCCCCAAAAACTATAACGACCTTGTCAGAACTAATTGGCCCTCAAAGTGGATGAATAGCCGCCGCTTGTTCTATATATATTTACACTTGCTTCTTCTTCAGTGTAGGTTTTGCAAATTTGCAAAATTAGTTTTCTCTTTAATGTTCTCTTCCTTTGCGAAACTGCTTGAGCTTTCTTCCTCTTTATCTTTGTTCAAATAGTTATGGCATCCGTACCCAAATCCGCTCATCATGAAGAGGGTAACTCTACGTCTGCTTCTTACCCGGTCGGTGGTACACCGCCGACGTACGACGAGTTAACTTCGAGTTTTTTTGCTTTGTAGAAAGACGTTGCACTAGATAAACCCTTCGATGCTCTGGGACATCGAGAACATGCGTCGAGGTTTATTCGATCGATAGAGGAGAATCACCTCGAGGCCGTGAGGAGAGATTGTGGATAGGGAGAAAGCGTGATGCTGCAGATACCTTCCCGAGAAGAGAATATTATGACCCATGTAGAGGGATTCCTGAATGTGTATACATACCCATTTACATTGGCCCTCCTTGACCGTCTTGTGCTCGAACTTTGCAAAAGGTATCGAGTCACTCTGGCTCAAATTCATCCGTCCTTCTGGCGGATAGTGCTGATGATAAGGTACTTTACTGAAAAGGCTGAGCTCGAGTTTACCCTTAGCCACCTTATCAGATTATATCGTCATTTGCAATGTCGAGGCCTGATTGCGTTACGACGCCGAACCACCAAGCCTTTTATTGCCAGTTATGATGAAGACCGGGACCGAGGATTGATGAGTTGATTTTTTCGAGTGAGGACCGTCGACATCATTCCTGCGGTTCCCCGAAAAATGGAACTTCAAACGTAAGTACTTCGTCATACCTTAGTGCCCTTTGCTCTTAGTGATTTATAAGAATGTTTCTTTTTATCTTTCTTAGAGGTCCCATGGATGCTGGAAGAGATCCCCGATCTTGATGACTGGACTCGGAGGCTGGCAACTTCCTCGACCTATGATGAATGCAAGTGGCGAGATCTGTCGAATGGCAGATGGGAAGCAAAGCACCACGGTACGTGCCATGTGATTGCCTTTTAAGGAATGCTTTCCTTTATGTGTATTAACTCCGCCACCACAGGTGTTGGTGGATTCTCAGAGATGAAACGTTGCCCCCTTGAGGAGGGGGAGGGACTGTCGGCTTTTGAGCCGAGGGAGGATAATAGGCGGAAAAGGCGATGGATGAGGACAATATCAATGAGGCGGGGCTTGTCCGAAGACACAAAAGAGATGCCTCTGCTGAAGAGGACTTTATATACGTCGGTTATTTCGTGGATATTAACTCTCCTCGGGAGGATCATTTTTCATCTATGGCTCAGACCAGGGGCCCTCCTGAGGTTGTCGATCATGTTGGGCCCGAGACCTCTAGCCTCGAGGGAGAGCTTCCACGAGAGGGAAGGAGCAAGAGTCTTTCACCACCATCTGCTTCCCCCCTCGAATGTACTTCGAGGGACGCTCGGGCTAAGGGCCCCCTAAATCAAGTGGGGTGTCGAGCGATCATACCCCCCTCAAAAGAGGTTCAACTGGGGCCGATGGGACCAGGCCAGCAGACGCACGCTTGACTTTTGAGGAGGCTCAACAGCTCTGTTCCGTGGTGAGTTTTGGTTGACTTTGTTGGCTTCTCAACTTTGTATTTTCATCTTTTGAACTGAAGCTTCCTTTTCATAGGCCTTTGACAAGCTCAAGTTCGAGCTGCTCTGTTGTGAGACCAAGTTGCGGGAAGCTTTGGACAAGGAGAAATCTCTCAGGCTTCTTTGCAATAAGAAAACAAAAGAGTTGATATATCTTCGATCGGAGATGCATCAAAGTCGAGACTACGAAGGCAATCTCGAGAAACAGGTAATCCTTATCCTGAAGGAGTACATGCTTCCTTTCCCGCCTTTGAGAACTAATGTTTCATTGCTTCATTTGGAGAGAAAAATGGAAGCGTTGGAACACCTTTGGGGTGAAGTCGGACAGGTCAATTTCAAATGCAATGCGTTGAAGGCGCAGATAAATGTTCATGCTGCGGCCTAAAGGAATGTTATGGCCAAGGCTTCTGTTCTCGAGGTACAACTTCACAATGCTCGATAAAGTAGATCGATTCAGACAAGCAGGATTTCCATGCTCGAGACTGATCTTTTGAAGATGAAGGCCGAGGTTGTGGACGCTCGGGCTGAAGCTTAAGAAGTTCGAGCAAAGGCCGATAAGAAAGTGACCGTTTATTTAAAAGATGTTGCTGATGCTCGGGCTGAGCTGAGAGGAGCATTTAACAGGGAGAGGAGAAATGAGTATGCCTGATGTAGATCTTGGAGGGAGACCCTCGCGGAGATTCATGCTAGGGGCTTTGATCTTTCGGAAGAGATAAAGCAGGCCAAGGCGGATGAGATCGACGCCAAGTTTTTCCTTTCCTCTGGAGCCGATGCTGATATTTGAAGGCTGCCATGGGAGCTCGTCCGAGGGGTCGTCGAGGGAGCTGGTCCCGAGAGTGGAATAGGTTTTTCTTTCTTGTCCTTTGTAAAAACTCTTGTGGGAGCATTATAAATGTATATTTTTAATACATATATATATATATAAAACTCTTCAGTATTTCTGATTTGCTTGTCGATAATTAGCCCGATGAATTGGACTTCAAAATGAAACCCTTGGGGTTATAAATTGGCCTTGATGCTTTTTAGGCTGGCCCGCGGGCCCTTACGCATTTGGCCCTTAGGCGCTTTAGTTAACCGTTTAGGGCTCAGTCTTCGAGTCGGGTTTCGACTTGAGCTCATCGACCCTTAGGTTTTTTAAATCGTCCCTAAGGTTTTTTGGGCCGGCGCTTAGGCTCTTACGCATTGGGTCGGTACACCCTTTGATATGGCTGGCGCTTGGGCTCTTATTCATTTTTCCCTTAGGCGCTTTAGTTAACAGTTTAGGGCTCAGTCTTCGAGTCGGGTTTCAACTCGAGCTCATCGACCCTTAGGTGTTTTAGGCTGGCGCTTAGGCTCTTACGCATTGGGTCGATACACCCTTTGATATGGATGGCGACTGGGGATATTACGCACTGGGTCGGTACGACCTTTAATATGGCTGGCGACTTGGGCTCTTATGCGTTGGGTTGGTATGACCTTTTACCGGTTCTTTTCGAAGTACGTTCGAAGTAATTGGAGGCATGTGATTTTATGGCGACGGTCGAACGTCTCGCGTTAGTTTGGTCGGAGCCTCATGACAGTGGTCATTTATTTGGCCGTAGCCTTTTAGTCCCCGAGTGAGATAGCCTCGACGTCTATATCAAGGGTATGCCTTTTTAGGGGTCTTACAAGTTCGATATATAGCCTTGACTTTGATATCGGGATTATGCCTTTTTAAGGTCTTACAAATTTATTCATGCCTTGCTTGAGGTCTTATAGTTTTGATATTGCCTCATGGAGGTCTTATGAGCTCGAAGTTGCCAGCCCTGAGGTCTTATGGCTTCGAGTTTTTGATAGCTCGATGAGGTGACTGCAGATGATAGTCCCCGGGACATTGAAATTTTTTGGCTTTGGAGCTGTTCCTTGTGAAAATAGCAAACTTTTTGATGTTGCCTCATTGAGGTCTTATAAACTTGATGGTGCCTCGTGGAGGGCTTATGAATTTGAACATGCCTCGTTGAGGTCTTACAGATTTGACGCTGCCTCATTGAGGGCTTACGAGTTCAATGTTGCCTCATGGAGGGCTTAATGTTGGTATTGCCTCGTGGACGGCTTACATTGTTGATATTGCCTCATGGAGGGCTTATGTTGTTGATATTGCCTCATGGAGGGCTTATGAACTAGAAGTTGCAAGTTTGAGGTCTTACGGTTTCAAGTCAGATAGCTCGAGGAGCCGACTGTCGAGGACAATCCCCGAGTCGGGGTTATGCCTTTTTTAAGGTCCTACAAATTTGACGTTGCCTCGTTGAGGTCTTATAGATGCGATATTGCCTCAATGAGGGATTAGTGTTGGTATTGCCTCGTGGAGGGCTTACATTGTTTATATTTATGGTGTTGCCTCATGGAGGGCTTACACTGGTGCCTCGTAGAGGGCTTACGAGCTCGAAGTTTCCTGTCCCGAGGTCTTACGGCTTTGAGTTTTTGACGTCAGTCCCCGAGTGTTCGGTAAATTTCTGGCCCTAGGGCCGTTTCTTGTGAAAATAGAAAACTTCTTTGACGCGTGAAGTCTTTTGATGATAAAAGGTTCTCCTTCAATTACTTGGTACAAGTATACATTTTTTCACCATCGAGGGTTCGATTATTCTATGTGGACACGGTTCATTTGACCATTTGGTCCTATATATTATTCTCCTGTCGAGACCCTCTTTGGCATATTTTAGTTTCTTCGAGGAGGTGATCTCCCGAGGGGTGCCCCTCAGTATTTGGGGTTGATTGAAGAGAAGCCTTGATGATAATACATTGTTTCAGACATGTTTACCACACAGGGGGTCCCCATGGATGATAATATCATTCAACTAGATGAGACTCAACATACTGAACTTCGATATGACACACAAGCTAGTGAGGGTGCTTAGGGAGCTTCGTCATCCCTCTTTATCATTTTATTATGTTTAAAAGCATTAAGGACAATTCTTACTTTTCATTTGGGGGTTGGAGGATTTGATTTGACTTATGTTTGGGTTGTAATAATTTGATGATGACATTTGACAATTTCATAGTAGTTTGATACGATTAGTAGTTAATAACAGTTATGTTTTGGGACAAAAGAAGGAAAGGCTAGAAAAATAAAGACACCAAGGCACCAAAAGAAAAAAAGAATACAACTCACGTTGAAAAATAACATGCAATGATTGTTGATAATATGCAATGATTGTTGATAATGAAGAAAAGAAGGAAAGTCTAGAAGATTCCATACCAAAGAGGAGGATCTAAAAGATCAAAGAAAAAAGACGGAAGAAATTAATCACAAAGAGCAATGCCAAGTGTCTCTAGCTTCAAGAAAATAACAAAGGAAAATCAAGAAGACTTTGAGCAATATTGACAATAAAGAGAGATTGTGAGTCTCTCTAGCTTCAAAGAAGTAGAACAAATTCCAAGTAGTTCTTCAATTGTGCCTGGTTGAAAATAGAAAAAAAAAATATGGGAGAAGCGTTCTTGACAAAAAGAAAATTTATGCAAGGGGGATTGAGTGAGGAGCTTTGGGAAGGTATAACCCCTCATTGCCCATAATTCTATCCTACCCTAAATTAAAGGCCTTTATTATTGCCCAAACAAAGTCCTATTTAATTTTGAATCAAGCATACTTACATTAATAGAGTTGTACATGAGGAGCAAAACTATAGTACTTAAAGCTTAACTGATGATCGTTCTTTGTGAGAGAAAAATGAAATGCTTGTTGCATAAGAAACTGAGTGAAATTCTTGAAGTGGGTAATGCAAACTGAAAGTATACGAGGAAGAGTTTGGGGCCTACCATGATGAACATGAATAAACAAGGAATCATAATAAATGATGCTAATCTTTGAGGCTCAAATGTCACACAATTGCATCAGATGGATAAAATATATCTTTTTGAGATTGGACGCCTTGTGTAGAACACATGAGTATTGTGGGTAATAGTTGGTACTAATTGAGTTGCAAATGATTTTTGTTTAATTCCTTGAATAAACTAAAAAAAAGTGATGGGGAGAGAGGGTGTTAACTTAGTTTCTTGAGGACAAGCAAAGATTTAAGTTTGGGAGAGTTGATAAGTGAGGATTTTAACCACTTACTATTACCTTTTTGCTATAGTCTTAAGTTCGAAAGTAATTATTTAGTGCTCAGTTCTAACAAAAATTATAGAATTTCAGGTTTGTTGTGAAGAATTTAGGGGGCCTGAAGGAAGAATGACTCAAAAGATACAAATCTAGGCAATTAAGTTGGAGAAGAAGGACAGGAAGAAGTGTGGTTCGCAAAAATAAAAGTGCGTCTGCACTAATGATCTTACGAAAACAAATCGACAAAATTGAATTCTCAACACCTCATCTAGAAGTATGGTCTGCAAAATCAAGTATGCGACCGCACTTTGACCCACAAAATAGCCCACACCGATAAGCCAAAAGATCATAGATTGAGAAGATAGTTTATTTTAGGTCTCTCTAGAGTACGACAACAAGACCTAAAGTGCGGCAGAAAAACCTGACGGGCGACTACAAACCCCACTTGAATTCAAAAAAGCGCGAACAACACTTTCCCTTGTGCAGTTGAAAAAGAGGCCGAATGGAATTTTGGCAGGAAATTATAGAGCATTATAAATAGGATTTTTATGCTCTCTTAGGGCGTCTTTTCATCTTGAAACTTGGAGGAGAGAAAATTACATTCCAACACAGAGTTTACTTTAATATTTTAAATAGCAACTTAGTCTTGTATCATTCTTCAATATTTTATAATTTTCTTTTCTTAATTATGAGTAAATAGATTTTTATCTAGAGTTGTAATATAACCCTATTATGTGAATCTTATGGGATTTTAATGATATTCTTGTTTATGATTGGGTTATTTATTATTTAGTCATTTTCATACTTTAAATTCGAATTAGTGATTGCAAACATTAATTACGCCTTTTTGACTTTGTTCTTACTTGAGAAAGAGGAACTAAGCGATATCTAATTGTGACTCATATAAATGCTCTCTGCGCATGATAAGCCAAGGAAGGCTATGGCAAGGAAGCGAAGGCAAGCATCAATGGTGGCCGGTGTGACTACGGCGGTGAACTCTGTGACATAGACCCTTACTCCATTAACCTTTGGAAGTTTCCTACCAGTTGGTTTTCAACCAATTGGCAAGGAAATTGAGCTAACTAAAAAGGAAGAGATGAACAGGAACCAATGGAACAGTAACTGTGCGACCACTATGATTGCACCTCAGAAAAGCAAGGAACAGCTACCAACAAGCCCAAAACGTCTCCAATTCTCTGAAGCTGGGTCCTCGAGGCAAATCCAGATCCAGATCTGGGAACTACATAAATGGAAATAGATAGAATAGTACACGCAAAAGAGGTTAGAATGTGGAATAGGAACTCTCAAATGGGGATGAGGCTGGATTACGTACCACCAACCCATAGAGAAGGTAAGGTGATAATTCAAATAGAGGAAGAAGATGTAAACAAACTAAAGTTATACTGGGACAATGCATTAATTGGGTAAAGATGTAAACAAACTAAAGGAATACTGGGACAATGCATTAATTTGGTATGTATTGGGGGATACAACATATGAGAAATCTATGGTGAACTATATTGAAACAGTTTGAGATTTTGTGGATAAACCTCAAATACATCATCATGATGGATATTATGTGCTCAGATTTACAAATGAGAAGGATAAGGAAGCAGTTATTCAAGCAGGACCTTACACTTATCACAACAAGCCACTGATATTACAGAATTGGGAGAGAGATTTTTATTTTGACCCTAAGTGTATCACCACTATTCCACTTTGGATTCAATTACCTAGCCTATCAGTTGGGTATTGGACTACAGATGCATTGAGTAAGGTGGCAAGTGTTGTAGGGTTGCCAGTGTATACAGACAAGTACACAACTGAATTAGGGAAGATCTCTTATGCAAGAGTACTAGTGAAAGTTGATATAACAAAACCTTTGGTGGAGACTGTTGAAATCATAACTCCTACGAGTGTTAAACAGCAGGAAATTATTTATGAATGGAAGCCAAAATTTTTTACTGAATGTTTACACTTTGGGTATGAGATTATTGAATGCTGGAAGTTGAGAAAAAAGGAGGAGAATGAAGAATTCCAAATGCCTAAGAGAAGAAATAGAGGCAGAAGAAGGAAAATCATACAGGAGTGAAAACCAAAAGAACAACAAGAAAATGAAGAGAAGAATGAAGAAATGAGTGAAATGCAGAATCCTATAGAGGGTGACAAGGTGACATATGGAAGTGGCACAACAAAAAGAGGAACGATGATACAGAATGAGGGGAAAATGAATAACAGAACATCTCACTAGGTAAGCAAGGCAGAAGTGCAGATGCAAATAGATTCACAGTGCTGGATGAATTGGAACAAACAGATGCACAGAGAGGGGTTCTGGATCATGATCCTATACAATATCCTCCATGATCATAAGAACATGGAATATAAGGAGGCTGAACAAGCCCTATAAGCAAAAAGAATTGAAAATATTTTTGCAGAGGAATAAGATAGATATACTAGGATGTCTGGAAACTAGAGTAAAAGAAAAAAAAAAGGCAAAAACAATATTGTGTAGAGTAGCAAGGGACTGGGGTTATTGTTGCAATTATGCTAAAGCTGAAAATGGTAGAATATGGTTGATGTGGAAGACAAATCTATCAGTCAATGTAGTTCAAATTCATGAACAATGAATTCATTGTGTAGTGAGTGATATAGTGACTGGGTGCCAGATTATGCTGACAGTTGTGTATGCTAAAAACAAGATACAGGAGGGAACAAGCTTATGGGATGAATTGCAAAGGATGGGAAGGCAGACTCAGTTCCCATGGCTCATTAGTGGTGATTTCAATAGTGTTCTGAGCACTGATGATAGGTTGGGGCAGCCAGTTACTATGAATGAGATAAAGGATTTCAAGGAGTGTATTGATTGCATACAATTGACCCCTTTGAAGACAAAATGATGTTTCTATACTTGGTGCAATAAACGACAGGTAGCTGATAGAGTATACAATATAATTGATTGGGCTTTTGGCAAGTTTGATTGGATTAGAGAATATGGACATTTGGAAGCTGTTTGTTTGGAACCTGGGGTATCAGATCACTCTCCTATAGTGATCCAAATATAGAGGAGGAATAACATATATCATAAACCATTCAAGATGTATGTGGTAACAATGGAACACAAAGAGTTCAAACCTATGGTGGAGGACATATGGAGGCAAAAGATGGGATGTGATCCTATGGATAGTATATGGCAGAAACTTCAGAAGTTGAAACTTTCGACAAAGGGATTGAATAAGGAGATGGCAAGCTATGAGAGAAGATTGAATAAAATTAGACAGCAGCTAGAGCATGTGCAAAGTAATCTGAAGCTCAGTCCCTTAAACCAAGAAATGATTGAGAAGGAAAAACAGACACTGCAGGAACTAGAGAAATGGAGCATAATAGAAGAAAGAATCTCGAGGCATAAGTCAAGAGTAAATTGTATAGATTTTGAGATTCAAACTCCAAATACTTCTATGCCCAACTGAAGATGAGAGCAAGCAGGAACTCAATAACTTCTGTATACAATGCAGGAGGAACTAGAGTTACAGAACCTCAAGAGGTAGAAAAGGAATTTGTTATCTTTTTTAAGCAGCTCATGGGGACTGATACTGGGATCAAACCATGTCCAAATACAAAATTCATCAAAGAAGGTGTATGCTTATCAATACAGCAACATCAAGAGTTAGTGCATGAAGTTACTTATGAAGAAATTGATGAAGTACTGAAAGACATGCCAAATGACAAAGCACCAGGAGTTGATGGTTTTCCAGTAGAGTTTTTTAAAATGCATTGGAGTGAAGTCAAACAAGAGGTCTATGAAGCAGTGGTGTTCTTCTTCAAGACAAGCAAGATGAACAAAGCATGGAATTGCACAACTATAACATTGATCCCCGAAGGACCAGCTCCTACTACTGTGAAAGACTATAGATCTATAGCCTGTTGTACTACAGTCTACAAAGTTATTGCAAAATACTGACTAAAAGGATTAAGAAGGTAATAGATAGCATAATTGGGAGAGCACAATCTGCATTCATAGAAGGAGGAGCATTGTGGATAATGTCTTGTTTAGCCATGAATTGTTTAATGGTTATAACAGGAAGGGGCTATCACCAAGATGTATTCTCAAGGTTGATTTAAAGAAAGTATATGATTCACTGGATTGGCAATTCTTAAGATATACGCTCACAGATCTTGGTTTTCCTCAGAAGTGTATTGGATGGATCATGGAGTGTGTGACAATAGTTTCTTATTCATTAGCACTTAATGAAGGACTCACAAAACCTTTCCCTGCTAAGAGAGGTATTAGGCAAGGAGATCCAATGTCTCCTTACCTATTTGTGATTGCTATGAAGTATTTGCAGAGAGAGATGATTACATTGAAAATGCAGAAAGAGTTCAAGTTTCATCCAAAATGCAAGAAGCTGGGAGTGACATGCATATGTTTTGTTGACGATTTGTTAATATTTTGCATGGGTGACAAACAATCAGTAAATGCATTGCAGAACACTTTCAATAAATTTTCTAAGGCATCAGGATTGCAAGCAAGTGCAGAAAAGAGCTCAATCTATATTGCTGGGGTATCACATGAAATCAAAGAAGAAATGATACAACTTACTGGATATGAAAATGGTAGTATACCTTTTAAATATCTGGGAGTCCCATTGTCTGCGAGGAAGCTGAACATTCATCAATGTATGCCTTTAGTCGAGAAGGTCACAGAGAGGGTTAGATGCTGGTCAGCAAGGATGCTCTCATATTCAGGAAGAGTTCAGCTAATCAAATCTTTCCTATTTGGTGTACAAACATACTGGGCTCAAATATTCTTAATTCCAAAGAAGATCATGAAGATGATAGAGACTATTTGCAGGACGTTCTTGTGGACTGGATCAAACGAATTTTCAAGGAAAGCTTTGATAGAATGGGACAAAATATGCCAACCTAAATTAGCAGGTGGATTGAACGTGATCAATATGAAGGTTTGGAACAAAGCAGCAGTGATGAAACACATGTGGGCTCTGACTAAAAAGAAGGATGCACTATGGATTAGATGGGCTCATACCTACTACATAAAGAACAGATGTATTGAAGATATACACACACCCAAAGTTGCAGCATGGGTGGTTAGGAAGATCATAGAGGCAAAAGATGAAGTACTGAAGATGAGGACAGATCAACATAGCATTGCAACCATTCTGGAAAATTTTGTGATGCAAGGTAAATTCCAGATACATAAGGCATATGTACAGATGCAGCCTTAATTTAGTAGAGTTGACTAGAAAAGTATTCACATGCACTCACAGATTCATCCAAGATTCAAGTTTCATCAATGGTTGACTATTAATCAAAGGATAGCAACTGTGGATAGACTTGCTAAATTTGGCATTCAAGTGCTGGCAGATTGTATATATTGTTGACAAGCTGAGGAAACCTTTGATCATCTGTATTTTGGTTGCTGAAGTAAAAGCTAACTGTGGGAAAGGATATTTAAATGGTTGGGATATAGAAGGCAGATAGGGGATTGGAAATATGAACTAAAATGGATTAGCAGCATGGCAAAGAAGGCAGAATGTAAAGCAGAAATGATCACGACAGCTTTTGCAATGGTTGTGTATTGCATATGGCATGAAAGAAACTCGATGAGATTCAACAAATGGAGATATAATATTTATGAAATCTGTAAGGAGATTGCAATGCATATACACATACAAGGAAGGAATAAAATTAAATGGAGGCCAGGATTAGAATATGTAAATAAAATGCCTTAGTATAGAATTGTTAGTATTACATACATAATATAGTTATACTTTGTAATTGAAATGAGAGATTAATGGTCAGCGTTAATCTGGATATGTAATGACAGTTTTTGATGAAATAAAAGTAAATTTTTTGTCAAAAAAAGAAGAAAGAGGAACTAAGCTTAAGAAAACTTGGCTAGCAATAAATTAAACTAATTGAGTGATTGATTAGTCTAATTAAAGAATTTGGACTAGAGATAGTGATAATTCCACTTGGTGTCATAATCAATTGTTTTTATTCCTACTTTAGACTTAATAAAGAGATAAAACAATGTCTACCTAGTTGACGAAGTTCTGAACCATGGATCCACCAAACCTTAGTTCAATGCAAATCGATACCCAAAGTCCAATCTCAGAGTCTTCCTACAAACAAACAATACTCTCCGTCTCTCAATTACAAACAATTATCCTCAACTGGCAACAACAATCATCACGATCTCGACCTCACAGATGAAAGTCATGCGACGGTGAATTCAGAGGATTTTATACCTATATCCTCTTCTGATAAATCTAGGATTTATCTCCCTTTGGAATTCTCTATCATTATCAAGGTTTTTGGAAAGAAAGTGGGTCACCATGCCCTGAAACAAAAACTAAATGCTCTTTGGAAGCCTTCTGAGGAATTACCACTAATTGATCTTGGCTATGATTTTTACTTAATCAAATTCCTTAAGGAAGAAAACATGAATCGTGCTTTACATGACGGTCCATGGTTTGTGTTTAATCACTTTCTTTCAGTGAGGAGATGGGAACCTAAATTCATTGCATCAACATCCCAACTCACCTTTTTCGCTATATGGTTATGCCTCCCGGAACTCCCTACTGAATTATACGACATGGATATACTCCAAAAAGTAGGACATAAAATTGAGAAGCTACTCAAGGTTGACACTTTCACATCGTCAACGACTAGAGGTCGCTAGGATCATATTTGCATTGAAGTCCCAATTGAGCAACCACTTAAAACACACGTCTACATTGGAGCTCATAGGAAATCAATTTGGTATGAATGCCTTAATCTCCTCTGTACTAGATGTGATTGTTTAGGTCACCAAACAACTCAATGCCCTTCACCTTCCTCTTCATTCACCCTATCTGCTCATCCTCCATCCCCTATCCTAAAACCATCAACTAGCCCTCACATCTCTACTCCTGATTCATCTACAACTTTGGAAAATCTAGCTGAAGAGACGGATGGTTGGAAAACAGTTGCTTTTCCACGTCACAGTCAACCAATGGCTAATAGCCGACGTATAGTGTACCAGCATGCCCATGTAGCTTCCACAACCAATACAATTGGCTCACCTGCAACACCACTGCAGCCCACGCCAATGAGGATAGGTAAGGCACTCACCCTAACTGAGGCCCTAGCTACGTCTTCTTTCATCTCTTTGCTTAATCCTAATACTCGACCTATTATTCATAATAATCACACCTCCCAAACTCCTAATTCCTTCGAGCCCCTTACGATTGTGAATGAGGAGGTGGGTCCTTTCCTCATTAGCTCTAAGAGCCCACTTAATTACCTTACCATGTCATCCTCCACTCTACAAATCAACCAAACTATACCTGCCCCCACCGACCACAATCCTCCAATACTTTCCAGCACTAATTCCTTGCATGCTTGCCACGATGACACACCTCTTTCCAACATAGCCAAACACGTGATCCCCACACATATTCTCTTAATACAACATGCCCAGCTACTACCCACTCCAACATGCCCAGCTTCTTTCGATACCTTACCAACTTCTGGTTCTGGGCTTCTTAGGCCCATTAAGGCAGATAGTCCATTTGATCTACCACATATGCATGCACCACTTCTGACCCAAACACCTATCCTAAATTCACCTCCCAAAGTTGGTAATCATAATGTTCTTATTTCTTCTACAACTTCTACTAGCCCAGAAGTAGACCCACCACCAGAATCACAAAATCCCCTCTTAATACATCATTCAAACTCACTTAGTGGTGTGCTTTCCGCAAAATCTTCTGCTCACACTCACCTAGATAACCCAAATGCCGACCTACCACAATTGTCCCTACCCAGGAGTACATATCCATCAGACTCCACATCCCCCATTCCATCATCTTCCACTCTTTCCACCCACTATGCAGAACAACATGCAGAACCAGAACCCCTTTCATATACCTCTATTCCACCGCATTTTCACTTCTCAAACACCACTTCCACCCCCTCAGACTCCCCAGTCATGGCTAGAAATGGGTCTTTTGGGCCAGACATTAATGTTCTCAATAGTTCTCAACGATCAAGAACTCCTCATCATGATTCAGAATCCACTAGATATCGCCCAGATAGTGACGAAGGGAATGAGGGGTTGGGAAACCTACACCCAATACCAAAGTCCCATGACACCACTAGTGCAGATGATTCCTCACCTTCCCTCCTATCCTCTGAACAATCACTCACACCTGCCTTATCCGCCACCGCTAACCCCTCCACTGATTGTTCCTTAGCTTCCACTCTTTCTTGGGGAGCTACCCTTTTATCCCCTTCCTGTTCTGGGTGTTCAATAGATTCCCTAGATTCACCAGCACACCACGTTTCATACCCATGCAAGTCTCTCTGCCCTCTTCAACAAGTCCCCTTGCCCTCTCACTGGATCCTCTTTCACAGGAGACTCAACTAGGGATGTCACAACAGGAGATCTCTGCCATAGCAGAAGAAGTCAGGAAATCTCACACGGACCGAGTCGAGCTCACATGTGTTCAAGTTTTGTTCCTAAAGGAGCAGTTTCAAAAACAAATCTATCTCAATTGCCCGCCAAATCTCAAAAAATGTCTCATCAAGCTTCGTCCCACCGTTAATCCCGACGTCGAAAAGTTTGCACTAGTGCTAATTACGACTCTGAGTTCAGGGAACTTAATAGTTCCTAAGTCCGCTCATCTTCATCCTCTAACTCTCTCATGAATTTTGTTATTTGGAATTTTTTTAGTGCTCGTTCATCGGAGTCTAAGCGTAACTTTCGATCTCTACTTGACTACCATCATCCCTCACTTGTGGTACTCCTAGAAACTCACCTAAGTGACCACACCCATCTCTGCAACGACTTCAACTTCAATGACATGGCCTCTGTGGGGGCTGAATATAATGCCGGAGGCATTGCTATCCTTTGGGATGAAAGCCTCCTTAAAATAGAAGAAATAGCTATTACAAATCAAGAAGTTCACTGCATGGTGGAGGTACGCTCTTTATCCCATCAGTTTTTATTTTCTGCCATTTATGCTAGTTCTTGCTCCCAAAATCTTCAATTATTATGGCATAACTTACGTTGTATCTTTGATAATTACAGTGGCCCATGGTTAGTGAGTGTTGATTTTAATGAAGTCACTAGGGCCTTCGAAAAATTTAGAGGTCGAGCAGTTAATAATACACGACTTGATAGATTTCTTAGTTGCCTTAATTATTGTCAGCCAGTTGACCTTGGTTATAAAGGCAGTTGGTTTACTTGGACTAATAATAGACGTAACTTCTATTCTATTTTGGAAAGATTAGACAAACTGGTTGCACACTATGATTGGATCAATTGGTTCCCTGAAGCCTCTGTTAGACATCTTCCTATGAATCATTCCAATCATTGCCCCTTATTACTTAGTCTACTCCCACAACATCCAGTACTATCTAAGCCTTTCCACTATGAAAGTATCTGGAACTCTCATCCAACTCTTCGTCCTCTTATTTCTAATATCTAGACCAGTAACCACCATAATTTTCTTCCCGCAATTCAACAATTGAACAATTCCAAATAGACGTCCAAGAATGGAATATTCACACATTTGGTAATATTTTCAACAAAAAAAAGACCCTTCTGGCTAGGATTGGTGGTTCACAACAGTCCCCTCATTATCCCACGAGCCACTTCCTCCAGCAACTTGAACATGATCTCATACATGAATACAATCATATTTTGAAATTAGAAGAGGATTTCTGGAAATTAAAATCTAGAATAAACTGGCTTAATCATGGCGACGCCAATAGCCGCTTAATTCATCTATCAACTCTCCAGCGGAGAAGGCGTAATAAGATCACCGCCTTAAAAGATGAGGCGGGTAACTGGAATTTTGATGCTAATTCCATCAAATCTTCTATTCTAGAATATTTCACTAACATGTTCACCACGAGTCACCTATCATTACCTCTGACATTCCCTACTAATAACTTCTGTGTACTATCATTAGAAGATGAATCCACTCTCACACGACCTCTTGCCAATATGGAAATTATTGAAGCTATCAATTCCTTTAAACCCTTTAAATCCCCTGGACCGGATGGACTCCATCCTCATTTCTACCAATTATACTGGCCTGAAGTCAAGGACTTTGTCTTACTGTTTTGTCACAACATTTTTCACGACCAATGTGTTCCTTCGCAAATCAACTCCACTTACATCTGCTTTATACCAAAGAATCAAACTGCCTCCTCTCTCACACACTACCGGCCCATTAGTCTTTCTAATACTATCTACAAAGTTATTACTAAGATAATTGTTAACCGCATTAAACCGCTCCTACCAAAAATATTTGGCCCTACTCAATCTATCTTCCAACAGTCCCGTCAAGTAGTGGATAATGCAATTATTGTCCAGGTCATCCTCACTCATTTCCGTAAAATCAAAGGCAAACGAGGCCAAGCGCTTATCAAAATTGACCTCCAAAAGGCTTTTGATCGCATAGAATGGTCCTTCGTTCGCCATGCACTCCTAAATTTTCATTTTTCATTACCTATTATCAATCTTATAATTCCTTGTGTCACCACTTCATCTGTGTCCATACTTCTTAACGGCTGTCCAACCCCCTTCTTCTCCCTACCCCGGGGACTCCGCCAAGGAGACCCCTTAACCCCTTACTTATTCCTATTATGTATGGAAATGTTCTATAGAAGTGTTAATGTAGCGGTGGATCACACCTCATGGGACCCTATACAAATTTTCAATCATGGGCCACACATCTCTCACCTCTTCTTTGTCGATGACATCATCCTAACCACTAAAGTTATGACTACCTCCTGCCACTCTATTATAGAGCATCTCCGGCACATTGCTTCCAAATCAGGTCAAAATATTAAATTTAACAAATCAAGAATTTTCTTCTCAAAAAATTTCTCTAATGTGGATAAAAACCTTGTCCTCACTTCCTTCAACATGCCCGAGGGTTCTACTTTTGGAAAATACTTAGGATTCTCTATTTCTGCCAACCTCTCTACCACTAGAGATTACTAGTTTCTACTAGACAATTTCAAGGCACGACTAGCGGGCTGGAAAGTAAAATTTCTATCTAAAGCAGGTAAAGTCACCCTCATCAAGTCCACTCTCAATGCGATTCCCACACATGTCATGCAGCTAGTCAAAATTCCGGCATCCATTCTTAATAAACTAGACCAATACCAAAGGAACTTATTATGGGGCTCCACAACTACTGCTAGGAAACTCCCATCTTATTAAATGGAATACTATTACTACTCCTAAAACTGAAGGGGGTCTAGGGATACCACGTCTAAAAGAAAAAAATAAAATCCTTCTAGCTAGCACTGCTTGGCGTTTATTCCAATCACCAAATTCCTTTTGGTCATAAATCCTTATTGCCAAATATGCCAATCCATCACATCCAAGGTTAACATCCTCAACCATATGGTCCAACATCCAACAGGGCTGGCAATACTGCCAAAAAGGGATACTTTGGAAGCCGGCTACGGTAAGGCATATCAAATTCTGGAATGATTCCTAGTTCAAACCAAACATAACTCTTAGGCAACTAATCCAAGGTCCACTCACTAACCAGGAAATGACTGCCTCTCTCGCCTCCTATCGTCTTACCAATGCCTGGGATATCTTCTCCCTATCTTTTGAATTACCAGCATCCATTACTACACAATTCTTAGGTGTGTATTTTTCTCCAAATCCCAATGCTTATGATCGCATTATATGGGGCCTCACAAATATGACCACTTTTCGGTAAAATCTCTCTACGCAACGCTCCATCAACCCCATAATACTAATTCCTTGCAATGGATTTGGAAATTGTCACTACCACCAATAATTATCCACTTTATTTGGCTACTTGATCACAACAGACTCCCTACAACATCCCATCTCAACCATCTCACCATAGTACCCTCTGATGTTTGCCCCGTCTGCCATAGTGCTGAGGAGACTATTCCCCATATCTTTTGTTCTTGTCACATTGCACTTGCCCTCTGGTCCCAACTCCATATTACAGTACAATCGATTTCTCTCACACAAAATCACACTGATCCTACTCAATGGCTACGACACTTTGTCATGAAGACATGTTCCGCACCATCTCAGGCATTACCCTCGAAAATGCTAATACCTTTATGCCTATGGAAAACGAGGAACAAAAATATTTTTGAACGCTCTTCAAAGTATGTCGATCTTCACGCAATTTTGAATTATGCTCATGAATTTTTGTACCTTGGCAAAAACTGCCGATCGAAACCTATAAAAAATACCACAGTATGTCAAACGACAGCCATCCAATCCAGGGTTTTACAAACTAAACACAGATGGTGCGACAGGATTTTCCGCCCATCTTTCCAGTTATGGTGGTGTCATTAGAGACTTTCTAGGCAATTGGAAATTAGGCTTTTCAGGGTGCACTTACAAGGCAAATAATGTGCAGATGGAACTCCTTGCCCTGCTCCAAGGACTTAATATGGCCTCCAACCACTGTCTACTTCCTTTGGAAGTTGAAACTGACTCCATGGAAGTCATCACTTTACTAAAAACTGATAACCTTGCTTACTTACATTTGCTAAATGATTGCAGATCCGCTCTCCAACAACTGGGTAATCCTACGACCAAGCATACATATAGGGAGCAAAACAGAGTTGCAGATGGATTGCAAAGCACGTTTTTGAGACAACAACAGATATCATCTCCAACATATACTATGAGGCACCCCTTTTTGTTATGGATCTACTGCATGCAGACACGTATGGGCCAAGCCTACTCTGACATGTATCTCCACTTTCAATAGGAGACCCTAATGGAACTTGCATTGTTGTATCAACTACTGTTGTAACCCCCATCAATGTCCCTTCCTTTTTATCTTTAACACCCACCTTAGACCCACCTATGCATACACCAAACCTCATGTATAATGTTCCGGTGGAACCACCTTGAAACATATCACTTATGTACTATGTTCTATTTCAACTAATATAATCTTTTATTACCAAAACAAAGAAAGCTATTTTAGGCATAATCACTCTATAATCGAGAGGAACTGAGTGAGTTCTTTAGTTTTGAGAGTCATAACAATCTTAAATTTTCGTAATTACAACTTCTATTAGAGTATATTACACCATCTATAACTATTATTTGAGTCATGTTTTGTACAATTTTTTATACAATTAATAATTATTCAGCCTAAAAATCTCTTCTCTCTCTACGAAAATCATTTAATAAGAATCCCAAAAATTTAGCAAATTTAATGAGATCCTCATTATTTCCTAAATTTAAGCTTAATTGAATTAACTACAACCAATTATTTCTTAAAAAATCTGTAAATCCCTAAAATTTGGCCTAATCAAATTTCACTATAACTCAAATACAATGAATCATCTCTTAAAATAAGTTCTTTGGCTTTATTAAAAATTGGTGAGAGAGTAAATCATATGTCGATGTTCATTGAGTAATAATACATCTTTTTGCACTATTGCATATAACTGATATATAGTATATTTTATACTATTTACATAGTGATATAGATTTATTGTAATATATATGAAATAATGGTTAAATAACACACAAATATATAAAACAATATACTTTCTACGTAAAATATGCAATATACTTAAAGATATTATGTGTTATACATCACATGAATATATAATATACTATATATTACAAATATGCTATATATAGTTTGGTCCATTGTTTTGGACTCCAATTGGGCTCTGAAACACTCCATTTTGGACCTCTTTTAAGCTCATTTTAAATTCTTCTGGGTGCTCTTTTGGTGGACTTCAAGGGCTGATGTTGGGACCTAATCTTCCTTCTCTTGGACTTCAATTTAGGCCACCAAATAATTGTAAAACTTGGACAATTCATCACCTTTGGGATTGAGCTCTTCCTCTACAATTAAAATCCTTTATTTGTCATTGAAGGCCAGCACCCTTAGTCTGCAATTCTTTAGCTTGAGATCTTGTAAGTGACCTTCTTGGAGCTTCCAAAACTCTATCCTTTTCCTTGATGCTATCATTCCCCTCTTCTTGAAAATAATTCGTCCTTGAATTCGATCCTACATCAAACAAAGACAAGTCAGCAACATTGAATGTAGCACTTACTTGAAACTCACCAGGAATGTCCAGCTTGTAAGCATTGTCTCCAATTCAAGTACTTGAATTCCTCTATGATGAAACTTTGACTTCCTTTTGGAAGGAAATCTCTCCTTTCTAAAGTGAACCCAAACTAAATCTCCATGTTGAAAAACAACTTGTTTTTTACCCTTATTCTTTCCCAAGGCAGTTTGCTCATTTTTCTTTTTATATTCAAGCCTTGTTTGCTCATGAACTTTTTTCATCATTTCAGCCTTTGTTCAACCATCAAGATTAGCAATATTATTAGTATGTAGTGGTAATAAATCAAGGGGAGTAAAGGGATTAAAACCATAAACAACCTCAAAAAAGACATACATGTAGAAGAATGAATTGCTCTATTGTAAGCGAATTCAATCATAGGTAAGTGATCTTCCCAAGAAGTTAATTTACCTTTAAAAAAAGCCCTCAACATGTTTCCTAAGGTTCTATTAACTACTTCAGTTTGTCCATCAGTTTGTGGGTGACAAGAAGTAGAAAACAACAATTTAGTGCCTAACTTCCCCCAAAATACACGCCAAAAGTGGATCAAAAACTTAGCAACCCTAGCACTAACAATAGTTCTAGGTAAACCATTAAATTTAATAACTTCTTTTACAAATAGATCAGCAACATGTGAAGCATCATTATTCTTTAAACAAGGAATAAAACGAGCCATTTTGGAGAATCTATCTACCACAACAAATGTACTATCCTTACCATACCTTGTTCCAGGCAAGCCTAACACTAAATCCATAGAAATATCAATCAAAGGTGAACTAGGAACAAGTAATGGCGTGTAAAGACCATGAGGTAACACTTTAGAATTAGCTTGTTTACATTCCAAACATTGTGCACACACTATTTCAACATCTTTTCTCATGCCAGGCCAAAAGAAATTTTCAGCAAGTATGTCTAATGTCTTTGGGACTCCAAAGTTACCCATAATCCCTCCACAATGTGATTCCCTTACAAATATTTCATGCAAAGAGCAATTAGGGATACACAATTTATTTTCCTTAAAAAGAAACACATCTTGAAGATTAAACCTCTCAAAAGTACCCAACTTACAATATGCAAAAGTCTTGCCAAAATCAACATCATTAGCATAAAGTCCCTTGATTCGATCAAAACCCATCAATTTAGAAGTCAGAGAAGAAACTTAGACAAACCTTCTTGAAAGTGCATCAGCAACAACATTCTTTTTCCCTCGTTTGTAAGAAATTACAGAAGGAGAAGTTTCAATAAATTCAACCCACTTAGCATGCCTCCTACTAAGCTTACCTTGACTCTTCAAGTACTTCAAGGATTCATGGTCAGTTTTAATGTCAAGTTGGTGTAGTCATGTTACTCCCTGCACCTTGTGTGCAGATCGAGACATTTCTAGGCACGGCAGTGGCTGCTGATTTTCTGTATTGGATTCAGGGACTATTGAGGTAGCTGCACGATGTTTGCGAACCTTGATCTTTTCTTCCTTATCTTATTGTACTTTGATTTTAATTCTATAGATACTTTTTGGACTATGTCCGGCTATTAGACGCTCATGTACTCAGTGACGCCCCGATTATTGGGACAGTTGTGTCGTATTTTTTGGTAAACTTTGTGTTTAAATGGGATTTTAGTAATGTTTTAAACTTTTCCGCTGTTAAATTTAAAAGATATTTTTACTGTAATGAAAGAAAATGTTGGATTTAGGCTTGCCTAGTTTCAAGGTAGGCGCCATCACGACAGGGTAGGTTTTGGGTCGTGACATGCCATCATTAAAAGGTACTTCTACTTAATCTCCATCTTCACTCACACCTCTGTCCTCTTCCTCACATGTATCACTCTCGTATTCTCCACGCATAATCTTCCTAGCCACCCAATCATACCAGTATGAGGCATTTCTACATCACCTTCATCACTCACATCTCCCTCTTCTTCTCCCTCACTTTTTTCACTCTCATATCCCCCATCTTCTCTATGTAACGACCTGACCGCTCGTTTTGAGCTCTAGCGAGTCGTTCAGTAGTTTGAGGTCATGAGAAGCTCTGTTTCCAGTATTATGACTTGTAGGTGTGGTCCGAATTGAATTTCGGGAAGTTTAGAGTTAATTTGGAAAGAAAATTCTCATTTCGGAAGCCTTAAGTTGGAGAAATTGACTAAGATTGGGATTCTGAGTAAACGACCTCGGAATCAGGATCTGAAGGTTCCAGCAGGTTTGTATGATGATTTCGGACTTGGGCGTATATTCGGATCGGGTTTTGGATAACCCGGGAGCGTTTCGGCGTATATTGTGGAAGTTAGTGTTTTAGAAGGATTTCATAAATTTGGGTTGGAAAGCATTTCAGAGTTATTGATGTACGTTTGGGATTTCGAGCCTGGAAATAGCTTTGTATGGTGATTATGGATTTGGGAGCGCGATTGGAAATGAATTCGGATGTCCGTATGTTATTTTGAAGTCATTTGGCTAAAGATAGAAATTTGAAGGTTTTTGAGAAATCCGATTGGAAGTGGAAATTTTGATATCGGGGTCGTAATGCGATTTCGGAAGTTGGAACAGGTCAGTAATGTCGAATATGACTTGTGTGCAAAATTTGGGATCAACCGGACGTGATTTGATATGTTTCGGCATCGAAGGTAGAAGTTTGAAATTTCAAAGTTCCTAAAGTTTGAATTGGAATGCGATTCGTGGTTTGGGCGTTGTTTGGTGTGATTTGAGGCCTCGAGCAAGTCCGTGCGATGTTATGGGAACGGGGGCCTCGGGTGTGTTTCGAGGTAATTTCAGATCATTTTTTTCCTGTTTTGCTTCTGCTATTTTTTGGTGTCCCTGATGTGCATTGCAATCGCATCTAGAAGAGTGCGATCGCGAAGAAGAAAAATTGGAGGGCTAGAGTTTGGCTTATGCGATCGCAGGGAGGGGAGTGCGATCGCATAGGATTTTGGCCTATGCGATCGCACACACAGCCCCATGATCGCATAGAGCATGTTGGGGGGCTACTACTGCTTTGTTCTATGCGAACGCATGAGTCGTAGTGCAATTGCACATAAGGAATTAGGGAGGCAGCAACGTTGGCCTATGCATTCGCGAAGGATGTCATGCGATCGCATAGGAGGATCGCCTGGGCATTGTGCTATTTTTAAACGGACTTCGCTCATTTTCTTCAATTTTTCTTTTGGCTTGGGCGATTTTGGAGAGCTCAAGGAGGGATTTTCACCAAGCAACACTAGATAAGTAATTTCTTCCTATTTTTGAGTTAAATATGTGATCTTACATGGATTTAGACATGGAAGATTAGTATAAATTTGGGATTCTGGAGAAGACCTAGAATTTGGATTTTTGGACTTTTACCATGAATTTAAGCATGAAAACTAGAGTAAATTGTATATTTGAAATAGTAAAGCTATGGGCAGAATTTATCTTCGAGAAATTTCAGAACCCGGGTACGTGGGCCCGAGGGAATTTTGGTCAACTTTTCGAGCGGAGTTGGGAACTTATATAATTTGAATTGTTACAAGTATTAGAGTGAATTTTTATTGGTTTGCCCGCTATTTGAATAGTTTTGGGGCGTTGTAAAGGGCTTGGAAGCCGGTTATGGAATTTCTGAGCGAGGTAAGTCTCCTTTCTAACTTTGTGAGGGAGAATTGTCCCCCATAGGTGAACTAAATGAATACATGCTATTAATTGCGGGGGCTACGTGCGCACGAGGTGACGAGAGTCCGTGCATAGCTACTAATATGCTTATGTCCGGGTAGTCTAGGACCCACTAGCATGCCTTACTTGTTGTACTTGTGATCTTGCCAGTAATATTAGACCGCTAATATGATCAAAATAGTAATTGCATACCTAAGAAGACTATAGTTCATTGTCTTAATCATCTAGAAAGAGAATTTATTCTTCCTTGCGTAATTGTGTTCCGACCAGATTTGTAATATTTGAAAACCTCGTCAGACGTGGCAAATAAATTCCCAAAAATGATTTATATACTATCTTCATGTTCACCTAAAGAGAATTTTATCATTTTCTTGAGAAGCTGTTTTCTTGATAAAAATGCGGATTTGTGTACATATGAGCATCTGAGTCGCAGGTATGATTCGCGAGCAGGTTAGCCTTATTATTATTATGTTGACCGCGTCGCATGATCGATTCGCGAGCGGAAAAAATAGACGCATCTATGGTTCGAGCCGTTCGACCCTCGGCAGTGCACAGTTTATTATTGTTGGTCCCCGCCGTTCGACCCTCGGCACTTTTTTTGTGCATGATAAATGCTACATATTTCCTGTGATTTATACATGTTTATTGGCCTAAGGAAATTTTTAATTGCCAGTTAAAAAGAAGAAGAATTGATGTGTAAAATGTAAAATAAGTCTGATGTTTCCTCTCCCTGATTATTATTTAATTGTCTATGATACTCATGCTTAGAACCTCACTTGATTATACTTAACCGACTTATAGCAAGTGTCTAATTCGACCTCTCGTCACTACCTCTCTAAGGTTAGGCGGGATACTTACTGAGTGCACGTTGTTTTCGTACTCATGTTACACTTACTGCGCATTTTGTTGCAAACGTACCTTCATAGAAATATGGCTGACTTGGAGACTTAGACGAGTTGCATCACTCAGAGACGACCCGCACTCGGCAGAGTCTTCCTCTATGTATTGTATTTTCATTCTTACTCCTTGTCCAATTTGTATTTCGGACAAGCTTTGTAGAATTTGTAAAATTCTTAGAAATTGCTCATGTACATGTGTCACCTGGTTCTGGGATGTGTTGGGATGTACTTTATTAAAATGGAGTATTGGACTGTTATTTTTACTTAATGGATTTTATTTAGTTGTTACGTGTTAAAGTGAAAGGTAATGATTTCAAAAATGCTAAAACAGGAAATTTAGCTTAACTATTTAATGATTGGCCATGACCTTATGGATTTTGAGTTGTGACACTCTGAGAATGATATTTCTTCTACTTGGAAATTCATGCATCATATGTCCCCTTCCTTTATATTTATGACATTGAATAGAATGAGAAGGTGTAGAAGGTTTAGGGTTAAAGATTTTACCTTCCTCTTTGTTCTCAAATTTGCCTTTACCCTTGTCTTCTTGAGGTCTTGAAGAACTCTGCATCTCTTGATTCGGTCATTGTTTCTTGGAGATGGTGTTTGACCAACCTTTCCATGAGCTAGTTTGATTTATTTTATTTTTCTTTTCTACCTTTACAGACAAATAAACTAACTCATCTATTATTAGATATTGTTGTAATTATACTACATCAACTATTTCCTTATTTAAATCATTTAAAAACCTAGCCATTGTAGCCTTTTCTTCCTCCATACAATTAGCTTGGATCATAGCCATATCCATAGCCTTAAAGTATTCATCCACAGACATGGACCCTTGCTTCAATGTTTGAAGACGTTGTTGTAGCTCTCTTTGATAGTGTGATGGCACAAATCTCTTCCTCGTTACCCTCTTCATCTCATCCCAAGTAGCAACTGGTGCTTGTTCTTCTTGCAATTTATCCCTAGTAAGCTTTTTCCACCAAATAGTAGCATAGTCAGAAAACTCCACAACAACAAGTTTAACCTTCTTACCTTCAGAGTAGTTGTGATAGTCAAAGATGGCTTCAACCTTTCTCTCTCAATCAAGATACAAGTCTGGATCCCTTGTTCCCTTGAAATATGGCATCTTCATCATTATACTACTTATATTGTCATCTTCTACTCTACCTCTCTGCCCCCTCCTATCTCTTCCCACCCTATCAAAATCAATATCATTAAAGTCATATATAGGGTTTTCTTGATTTGCAAGGGGTATATTTCCCCTATCTTGGGGCCTAACATTATTTTCCCTTCTAAGTTCAGCTATTGTATTATTTTGCTCAGCAATGGTGTCCCTCATTTTTGGAATTGCAGATTTCACCTTTCGAATTGTTGATGCATAGCTTGCAAGGTAAAATCATTTCTTTCTTTGATTTCTTCTTCTTGGAGAACCCTTTATTCATTATCACTGCCTGTACGAGACATCTTAAGAAAAATAATTAAATTGTATCTCACAAATTGGCTTTTCCCTCAACTGTTCGCACACACACTTGCCTTTTTTCTCTCGAAATAACCTTTGAATAACATACTTTGTAGATTTATAGTTAAACCCAACTTGTATTAATTTTTTAGTAGTAAAATATAGATTTTGGGGAACGAATGAAAGAAGAACCAAATCCTAGAACTAGTAGGCTCGGTTGAAACAAGACATGAACAAAAACGAAAGAGCTATATACTTAGATCAGAAAGAGTAAGAAAAATTGAATTTTTTCTTGTTTTTGAAATCTAAGATCTCCTCTTCTTGTTTCCTTTGTTAATTTTTGGAAACAAATTAAATACAAAATAAATTTCTTAGAGAGCAAGTAATTCTTTTCTTTTTTAAATGATTTCTTTTCCTTTTTCTTTTTCCTTTTTTTTAAAAACTTTTTTTTTGAAGTTACTATTCAAGATGCTACAATAATATATTTTTTTTCTTTTTTGCTCTTAGTATTCAAAAAATCCCAAGAATTATCAAGAACGAAATACTGATAGAACCGCTCTGATACCACTTGATAACAACAAGGTCGGAAATCCAAACTAGAGTAAGAGTATGAGAAGTAAAGGTGGAGGAAATAACAATAAGGAATTGAACGACTAGAATTAAAGTGAAAAAATAAAGGATATGGGAAAATTCAAGGAAAAATCCCAAGAATGCAAGTTCTATAGTCTTGACAAGATCCAAGCAACAACATTTTTATTTATTGAAGAAACCAAACACCTTTACTTGAGAACAAATAAAAAATAATAGATTCGGATCTTGACTACTTTACGAGTAACTTGAGACAACAATTAATAACTAGTATTAATCCCCTTCTAAGAATACCACAAACGAATCAATAATATCACAATGAAGAAGTTATCTTACTACTTTGAACTATGGACTAGTGAAGGTTGAAAGATAAATCTCAAAGCATAAGTAACAAAGTTTCAAAAGAACTCTCAAAGTATAATATCATTAATCAATAATCAAGTACCATGATGAATGAAAAGAACTCCTATTTATATGAGTAAAAAGTCCTTAAAACTAGATAGGGTAGCAGCCAAGGCATACCCTAACTTGGAGGCTAAGCTAAATACTAGAAAACCTAATAAAAATAAAAGGATGGGCGGGATAGATTTGGGCCTTAAAACTACTAATTTGGGCCATTGTTTTGGATTCCAATTGGGCTCCTTTTGAAACACCTCCTTTTGGACCTCTTTTAAGCTCATTTTAAGCTCTTTTAGGTGCTCTTTTGGTGGACTTCAAGGGCTGATATCGGGACCTAATCCTCCTCTTGGACTTCAATTTGGGCCACCAAATAATTGTAAAACTTGGACAATTCATCACCTTTGGGCTTGAGCTCTTCCTATACAATTAAAAGCTTCTTTATTTTCCATTGAAGTTCAACAACCTTATTCTGCAAGTCATTATCTTGAGATCTTGTAAATGACCTTCTTGGAGCTTCTAAAACTCTATCCTTATCCTTGATGCTATCAGATAAATAGTTGAAGATATCTATTTTTTAACTTTTTTTTTGTTCTTAAAATTAATATTCTTTGGTATGTAATAGAATTATATTTACCAAGTAATATTTACAAAGTATAAAAAGACTTTACAACATGGACATAAATCCCCCCTACCGTAAACTCTCAATCTTTAGCTATAACTACAAATCTATCCTACTTTGAAAACAAACTAAATTGTACAATTGATGTTATTCTAATCTTTTAACAATATAGTGTAGCAAATAAAAAGTTAATTTTTGGAGAAAAAAGGAACAACAAAAAGTTGAGAGCCCTAATTGTAATTTAGTTCGATAGTAATATATTTTTTTTGTAAAATCTTCTACGTATCATTTTCAAATATTTAGGTGATATTCTTATTGGAAAAAGACCTGCAATTCACTTGAAAACTTATTTACCTTTTTACTGAATTAATTAAATTGGATAAATATTTTTTAGAAACTTAAATTATTTTTCTTCATTTTTATTTTACAAATCAAAATATATTCATTATAATATTTAAGCGATATTCAAAATTTTGAACTCATTAATCATAAGTACAAATGTATTCTTAATGACTTATCATTAATTATTTTTTTCTTTTAAATTATGTATTCTAAATGAGTTGTCCTTCATTATTATTCCTTATTGAATTAATTCCCACAAAGGACAACTACCTATATTCTTCATATTTTTAGTTATTTGTCGTAAAATATTAACTCAATATTAGTCAATTTTTAGAATTTTACATTTTCATTATTAATATTTAGGAGGTATTAGGCCATTTTTTTCATTTTTAAATTCTAAAAGACAAAAGATTCAATCTAAGAATCGTGAAAAAAAAATTTCGTAATTTGTTTTAGTATTATTACAGAAATAACAATAATTTTCATAAGATATTTTCACATAAGTCCTCATAGATCACAATAAGTCATTTGATAACTTCAAATGGACATGATTTCATCATCTATTGAGCTATCTAAGTAAGAATATATCTATTATTTTCAAAAATAAAATCTATAACTTTTATTTTATAATTTTATATAAATATCTAATAACATTTACATAATTTTCAAAAAAGTTTAACAGTAAGACTAGTTATACTAAATGTATAGGAATATTGCACCAATCTTTAATTTTTCTTGGTATGCTGTAAGCATATAAATATATATATACATATATTATACGAAATTCATATATAAATATTTTTATATTTTTCCTTCACATGATTCAACATTTAAAAATGTTGAACCACGCTAACTTCTCAAAAAAATAAATTCAAAAATGTCAAGTTTTATCTATTGAACAATTGATTGAATTTACTAAAAATTAAAAGGGGGAAAACAGACGAAGAAAAAGAACATCATAGGTGTGAAAGATGAATTATCAATTTTTCTTGAAAATTCATCTCTGTCGTGCTTTTTTCCAGATGCAATGCGATGTTAGTGCACCAGAACTGTGAGATATTGACAAAAAATTAGTTCTTTCAATAGATGATTCTGAAATTTTCTTCAATCCGAACATTGTCTCTACCACCATTATCCATGATTTTTTGAGCAATGAGTTTTTTATGCATCTTGACCTACAGAGAATATATGGGATGAAGAAAGGGAGATAGACACTCGTGATATACTAGAATATCTTTTACCGAAAATATNGGGGGGGGGGGGGGGGTTGATAGTTATAAATACATTAGGTGAGAGAGAATATAATCAGAAAGATATATCTTTTAACTGAGAGAGAATCTCAAGAGAGATTCTAGAATATGAAAAGTTGTACATAATTTAATGGGATAATGTATAAAATCCACCACATCCTATGACCCATTTACCAACTACACACCTTTTATTTATTACCCCCTGAACTTATTTTTACCATAATTGATTTAAAATTATATAATGAATATAATATTATTTAACATTACCATATTACCCCCAATGTCGAGTTTAATCGAGCATATAATGTTAAATCAATTATGGTAAAAATAAGTTCATGGGGGTAACAGGACCCTCAAAAAGAAGTGTGGTTGGTAAATGAGTCATAGGATGGGGTGGATTTTATGCATTATTCCTAATTTAATTTAAATGGTAAGATTTTGAAATAAGTTGTACTAAAAATAATATTGTAAAGCATAATTGTATGAAATATAAATAAATCTTTAAAGGGTTGTATTCTATGTAAATTCCTCATCTCACCCTACAACTCTAGGTCTTTCTCTATTTGATATGACTTAGTTCAATTTTCACATATTAAGTGAATGATAAATTATCATAGTGAAATTTGGTAGTTTAATTTGTAGTGTTTGTTTACCCTAAAATTCATATAACAATTAAATTTACATTGTGATTTTAAGGATATGTGATTTCGTCCAATACCAATTGATAAACAAGAAGACATATAAACTAAATTGATTTATAAAATAAACAAAACTAGTGTTAAAGATGGAACTCGACCTCAAATTGAAGTGACCTCGAGGTGATAATGTAAGAACAATAAAAGATGAACAATTCAGATGAATAGTAAGCAGAGTAATAAGCAAGAAAGAAATGATTGTATATATTTTCTCAATCAATCATTCGTACAAATGAATGAAATACCTCTTTATATAATAGAGGAATCCTAATAAAAGTATACTTCTAATTACAGAAGGAAATCATATAAACAACTGATTAACCGTTATAGATTTTATCAGTTCCGAGATGCATGTCACGAACCTCGACCAATCACGACTATCTCGCCTTTTCTGTTATAAAGAAATCCGATACTCGAAGTATGTCTCTTCTGGACTCGATTGATATCAAGCTTGATTTAGAAAGAGGTTTCGACTTTGGACTCGTCGTCTCACCTCTTCAATGCAACATTCCAGCCTCGATCAAATAGTGAATTAGGTAACCCCGATTTCTATCATATATAGATAGTCCCCTCGTTTCTTAGAATATAATGATAAGAAACGATTTGATCCTCACTTTTCTTATGATCTCGGTAAATAGTGATGTCATCCTTGTAGCGTAAGCGATAGGAGTGAACGAAAAGTCCCGTTGGTACAGTTCCCCAAATCAAAAATGCACGTCAGTGGGCGGTCGGCCACTAGAGCCGTCGATCCGTCACCGTAAATCTATAAATAGGGCTTCTTTTCTTGATTCATACTTTTACTTTCACCTTTATCAATTATTCCAAGTCTTTAACTCTCTCAATCTCTTCTTCTTCATCACTTCTTAGGCCATCTCTGTTAGTTTCAAACCACCAGAACTCAACACTTTCCTCTTTCTTCTACTCGTATAATGGCGAAAACTTCCAATATCGTTTCACAAAAGTAAAAGGCTTCCTCTTCTTCTTCACGGCTGGCCAGTGATAAAGCACTGGCGAAACCGCTCCCTAGTGAGTTTGTTCCCGGCCCGTGTGCTCTAAAGTCCGACTTCAAAGTCGAGAACCCTGCATCGAGATATATCTTCTCTGTAAAAGTGAAATATCTCGAGGAAGTTAAAAGGTATTGCAATTGGGGGGACAAAGTTGTAAAAATCCCTTCTCCTGAAGAAATCATTACAACCCACGTGGAAGGGTTTCTAAATGTTTACACTTACCCTTTCAGGTTAAGTCCCCTCGATCCAGTCATCATTGCTTTCTGTAAGAGGTACCAAGTGACCCTTGGCCAAGTTCAACCTTCTTTCTGACGCATCGTGATCATGCTCCGATTCTTTTCCAGCAAAGTCGAGGGGCTTCCGTTCACCCTCGACCATCTCATCAGATTATAGTGCCCCCGAATCTTTCGAGAGTTGATCAAGCTACAACGTTGAGTGACCAAGGCATTTTTCTCGAGTATCGACGAGGACAAGGACCGGGGGTGGATGAGTTGGTTTGGGTCGAGATCATCACTCACCCAAAAAACATACCAGAGGGGGCTGGTTTCGAGACCCCCATAGTAGAACAGAGCGCCCCGAGCGACTCGCTCGGGGCAGTGACAGCAGGTCACTCGCCTTCTCTACTGGCTTTCTCCGAGGAGGAGATAAGAGATGCTCAGTCTATAAGGACCCCCGAGATAGGCGGATTCCCTAGTGAAGAGGATCCCTTTCGGTTTTTTTTTGTCGGGGTCAATGATTCCTCTGAACTCCACGATGCACCCTCTTCAAAGAGGCCCAACGCCTTCTGAGCCAAGTAAGTATTAGTTTTGCTGGTGTAATTCTCTTTCATTTTATCTTCCTTCTATCACACTTCCATATTTTCTTATATAGGCCTTCTCCAAGTCTTGAGCTGACTTAAGCCAGTGTGAGGCCGATCTTCAAAAGCTCTCGGAGGAGAGAAATGCACCCCAACTCCTCTGTGGGCAGAAGGATGAGGAGCTCAAGGACCTCCGAGCTGACTTGGCTAAGGCCCGCAAGGAAGAAACCGAGCTGAATGAGCAGGTAACTATTCTTTTGAAAACATACCGGCTCGATCCAAGGGTGGAGGCTAACATTTCAATGTCTCAGTTACAGCTAAAAATTGAGAAAATCGAGTTGTTCCGGGGGGAGGTCGATCAAGTTAAAGTTGACTGCCATAGGTTGAAGGAGGACATGGACCGCTTTGGTGCGGAGAAAGAGATCATATTAACTCTAATGTTATGAGCTGAAGCTTTGGAATGCTAGGGAGAAGTGTTCGGTTCAGGCCAAGAGAATCGAGGAACTCGAGGCTGAACTCGTTAAAGCCCGAACTGAGGCCGAAAAGTCAAAGGCCCAAGTAGACAAGTCGGTAGCTATATACCTGGCTGATGCCGAGGCTGCTCAAACTCACCTGAGGGAGGATACCGATCGAGCACAATGGGTTGTTGAGCTGGCTAAGTTCCAATCACGGAGAGAGACCCTCGAGGAGATTCATGCTTGAGGCTTCGATCTTTTTGAAGAGGTAGCTCAAGAAAAGATGCTCGAACCCGATGCCAGGCTATTGGCTTCCTCTGATTATGAATATGATGATGAAGGCAGCAAGAGCGGGTCCGATGAAGGTGAGGCGCCCGAAGAGGAAGCTGCCCCCAAGGAAGAAGTCCACCTCGAGCATAGCTAGGACTCTTTTACTTTTTTCTTTTTTGTTTTGTGTAGGACCCTTGTCGGTCCTTTGTAACTACTCTTGTTCAGATATATATAGAATATTTCTCATTTGAATTTCTTCTCATTTTTTTCCTTGTGATAATTTCAACCTGCTTTCTGCCTTGTAAAATTTTAGCATACTTCATAATATGTTTAAGACTTCGGATTTAGGCAATTTGACAGAAGTCAAAATAATACTGTTTTCATAATCAAGTTCGAATAAAACTTGAACTCGAAGTAATAGAACCCTTAGATTTTCATTGAGTGAGAACGAATTCTCGAACTGTAGTCGAATGAGTTTTTACTCGATCTCGAAGTAGTGAAATCCTAAGGTTTGAATTGAGTGAGAGAGTATTCTCGAACTCAAAAATGTAATGGCCCTTAGGCTCTTTGAATCGGATCGATATGGCCTTAGAATAATGGCCTTTCCCTCTTTTCGGCTTAAAAATTATGTTATGTGTTAGCATGAATTTTTTACCCATTGCGTTTTTGAGGGTTTAACATTGATCGAAACTCTTTTACTTTTTATGCCTTAGCACAAATTTGTATTAAAATACTTCACTACCTCTTAAGTTTTTTCAAGGGGTGATATTATTGAAGCCCTTTGATTATTTTGCCGAGAGTAGCTTTTTTTAACCTGTTTTGAAAGAATTCCAAGGCCTATTTTTATTGCGGGATTCAAATGATTCCAAGCCGCGCTAGTTTAGCTGTAGCCTTTGGGTATGCCTCTTTGGCTTATTTTCCTGACAACACTTCGAACTTGTTCAAAGTATTAGTCCCCGAGAATGGTGGCCTTGGCCTATAAATCGAGGGTTGCCTCTTTGAGATCTTACTGTTTCGAAGTTAGATAGTTCGAATATGTTAATTTTTTATGACATTCCCTGAGTATGGGGATGACCGTTCGAGGTATAGCTGTACTTGGCGCTTGAGCCAGTTTTCACAAGAAATTATAAGTATGGAGCTTGTAAATTATAAATTTTCATTAAGGCACAAGATATCTGGTAAGGAAAAGTACTTATTTGAATAGTTCATACATGCGTACATGTTTTTCTATTAGGGCTCGACTAATCTATACGGACACGGTTCATTCGACCATTTGGCCCATTACAAAGTTTTCCTATCGACCCCTTTGATACGAAGTATTTTAATTGAAAATATAACATCCGAGGGTGATGCCCCCAGTGTTCGAGGTTGATTGTAAAGAGACCTCGTACACTCTAAGTCAACACGAACAATTGTTGCCTCGTTAAAAACCTTGCCGTAAAAACCTATTTGGGATAAAAACCAGTCGAAGGAAAAAAGAGTGCAGCGCGTGCTTTAAGGTCCTTATATCTTCCTGCTTGATGAGAACTTTGATACCTTCGCTCAAACACTTGAAAATAAGTTAGTGTAAAATGCAAATGAAAAAGGAGAAGGTTATACCTTAACAATAATATCGCTTGAAGAGTGAGATGTTTCAATTATTTTGTATTTGCTCGCCGTTTATCGTGCTAGCTTGCAGGATCCGTTTCCGACGATATGGAGGACTTGATATGGTCCTTCCCAGTTCAGGCCGAGTTTTCCTTCAGTAGGGTATTGAGTGTTAAGGGTGACTTTTCTCAGAACCAAGTCCCTGATTCTAAAGTGGTGAAGGTTCGTCCTCCGATTATAATACCTTTTGATGCGTTGTTTTTGCCCAACCATTCGACCGAGGGCGGCTTCTCTATTTTCATCTAACAGTTTGAGGCAAGTATTCATAGCCTCGTGATTTGATTTTTTCGTTGTGTATCAAAATCTAGCACTGGGTTCCCCGACTTCGACTGGAATCAAGGCTTCGAAGCCATATACTAAGGAGAACGGTGTTTCCCATGTACTAGACTTTGACGTTGTTCGATATGCCCAAAGGACTTCGGGTAGAAGTTCTCTCCATTTTCCCTTGGCGTCGTTCAACCTATTCTTCAGATTCTGAATGATGGTCTTGTTCGTTGATTCGGCCTGCCTGTTTCCTCTTGGATGATACAGCGTCGATAAGATCCTTTTTATTTTGTGCTCTTTGAGAAACTTTGTTACCTTGCTGCCGATGAATTGCTTTCTGTTGTCGCATGCAATTTCGGCAGGTATCTCGAATTGGCATATGATGTGATCCCAAATGAAGTCTATAACTTCTTTTTCTCTAAAATTCTCAAAGGCATGTGATTTAACGCATTCAGAGAAATAGTCACTCATAAATAAAATGAATTTAGCTTTACCTGGGGCCGATGGCAGAAGGCCAATGATTTCCATCCCCCATTTCATAAATGGCCATAGGACAGGACCGAGTGAAGCTGTTTTCCGGGATCGTGGATCATTGGTACATACCTTTGACACTTATCACATTTCCGAACGAATTCTTTAGTGTCCTTCTCCATAATATCCCAATAGTATCCTGCTTTGATGATTTTTTGAACTAGTGATTCGGCATCGAAGTGGTTTTCACAAGTGCCTTTGTGAACTTCTCGTAGGACATAATCGATGTCCCTTGGTCCCACGCATACCGCTAACTGTCCGTCCAACGTCCTCATGTACAATGTTCCATCCTCAGCCAATGTGAATCAAACAGCTCTTGTTCGTAGGGCCCTCGATTCTTTAGGGTCTGATGGGAGCTTCCCATTTTTCAAACACTCAATATATCTATTCCTCTAATCCCAGGTTAGGCTTGTGGAGTTTATCTCAGCGTGACGTTCTTCGATTACTGACCTTGTGAGTTGAACGACAGTCCCCGAGCTGATTTTGTCGTCTTCGACTAAGGATCCCAGATTTGCAAGGGCATCGACTTCACTATTCTGTTCTCAAGGTACATGCTACAAAGTCCATTCTTTAAAAAGATGAAATGTCACTTACAACTTATATAAATACCTTTGCATTCTATCCTCTCAAACCTCGAAGGTTCTGTTTACTTGGTTTACTACCAGCAAGGAGTCGCACTTGGCTTCGATGACTTCCGCTCCCAAGCTTTTAGCTAGTTCGAGACTTGCAATCATGGCCTCGTAATCGGCCTCATTGTTAGTCAACTTAGAAGTTTTGATGGATTGCCAAATAGTATTGCCTGTGGGAGGCTTCAAAATGATGCCTATCCCGACCCTCACATTCGCAGTGCTGTTTGTAAAAAGGGTCCACACCCCCGATGATGTACTCGATTTCAATAAAAGCTCCTTTTCGACTTCGGGTACGAGGGTTGGCCTGAAGTCGGCGACAAAGTCTGCCAAAATTTGAGACTTGATGGCCATTCGAGGTTGATATTTGATATTGTACCCACTGAGTTCGACGGCCCATTTGGCCAATCAGCCCGACAGTTCGGGCTTATGTAAAACATTACGAAGTGGGTAAGTGGTTAATACACATATGGGGTGACATTGAAAATATTGTTTTAGCTTCCTAGAGGTACTTTTTAGAGCAAATGCCAATTTTTCTAAGTATGGATATCTAGTTTCTGCTTCTCATAGAGTTCGACTTACGTAATAAATAGGAAATTGCGTACCTTGCTCTTCTCAAACTAGGACTCCACTTACCGCGATTTAAGAGACCGCTAAGTATAAGTAGAATTTTTCATTTGCCTTTGGAGTATGAAGCAATGGTGGGCTCGAGAGGTATCGTTTCAGTTCTTCTAGTGCATGTTGGCGTTCCGTGGTCCAAGCGAAATCGTTCTTCTTTTTGAGTAGTGAGAAGAACCTATTGCTCCGGTCTGACGATCTCGATGGCAACTCCAAGCGTTCCATTTGAAATCAGGACGCGAACTCCCTCAGCATTTTCATTATCCTTCTGTTTTACTTTTAAAAGGTCCGATTTTCTTGTCCCAACCTTTATGGCCCTGGCATGTGCCTTTACGAAAGAATCTGCTAACATGGCAAATGCGTCGATGGAATTTGGCGGTATATTGTGGTACCAAATCATTGCTCCCTTCGATAGAGTCTCTCCGAACTTTTCTAATAGAACAAATTCGATCTCGTTATCTTCCAAATCATTACCTTTGATGGCGCATGTGTAGGAGGTGACATGCTCATTGGGATCGGTGGTCCCATTGTACTTAGGTATATTCGGCATGCGAAATTGTTTGGGAATGGGCTTCGGAGCCGCGCTTGGAGAATGACTTATGTACAAATTTCGTCGAATCCATTCCTTTCAAAATTGGCGGTGCCCCTGGTATCTAATCAACTCGGGAGTTGTATGTTTCCACTTTCTTATCATTTGCTTCGATTTTCTACTCTCTCGAATCAATTCGCTTGGTGATCTCCTCAAGCATTTTCATTATTGCAGGTTCAGTCCCCGATTCACTATTATTTGACCTCTCCGATACTGGCTCTGTTTGGCGGGTGGCTTCCGGTTCGACCCCACTCGGAGTTCTATGTTGATTTTGCAGTTGTGCAATAGTGGCTTGTTGAGCCTGTAGCATTTCGAATATTACCTGGAGACTGACTTCTCCATCTCCTCCACCCTGCGCACCTTGTCCACTAGATCGGCCTTCTCCGCGTACACTCCCTTTGGGGTCTGCGCCCAGGTTCGCATTCAAAGCATTGTGCGAGCTGACGTCGACTGGGTAGGCAACCGGTGCTCCCCCGAGATCAGCGTGTGGTACCTCGACCCCTGGAGCAATTACATTGTCATTTTTCCTGTGAAATTCGAAGCCATTGTCACTATGTGGGTGCATTTTGTGAGTTTGACATGTTTTTAACCTGAAAGCAAAATACTTGACAAGAACAAGTGTAAAATAGTGTGTGTTATCGGAATCAGTATTGAATAATCACTATTATCCTTAGCCCCACGGTGGACGCCAAACTGTTTACCCTAAAATTCGGATAACAATTAAACTTATATTGCGATTTTAAGGATATGTAATATTTCCCAATACCAATTGATAAACAAGAAAATAAATAAACTGAATTGAATTATAAAATAAACCAAACCAGTGTTAAAGCTGGACCTCGACCTCGAATTGAAGTGACCTCGAGGTGGTAATGTAAGAGCAATAAAAGATGAACAATTCAGATGAACAGTAAGTAGAGTAATAAGCAAGAAAGAAATGATTGTATATATTTTCTCAGTCAACCATTCGTACAAATGAATGAAATTCCTCTTCATATAGTAGAGGAATCCTAATTAAGGTATACTTCTAATTACAGAAGAAAAACATACAAACATATGGTTAACCGTTATAGATTTGAACCATTCCGAGATTCACGCCACGATCCTCGACCAATCGCGGATATCTCGTCTTTTTCATTATAAAGCTATCTGATATTACTCGAAGTCTGTCTCTTCTGTCCTCAATTGATATCAACCTCGATCTAGAAAGAAGCTTCGACTTCGAACTTGTCGTCTCAGCTCTTCAATGCAATATTCATGCCTCGATCAAGTAGTGAAATTGGGTAACCCCGATTTCTGCTGTATACAGTGTTAATTACTCAAGACTTTGTTAAAAAGTAAATCTAAAATATTTTAAGTCTCACAACTTAGGTATACACCGCAACATTATATAAACTCCTTGTGAATACGATTCAAACTCGAAAGAGTTACTATATTTGTTACAACTGCTTTGTACTCTAAATTAGGGTATAACTTGGATGTATTAAGTACCCTGCGTTTTTGCACTTACACATATACAATGAGCTAATAGCGAAAGTAGATTAGAGGATTGGTTGAAAGTGACTATTTGAAAGTGAAAGTCAAAGATTACTTTTTTTGTTTTTTGCACTGAGGAAACTGAATGGGTGAAATACAAAGAAAGAAAATGAATGTGTGTAGAAGAAAAAATGTTGGAAAAAAGATGAAGAGTAAGAGCGTCTTTTTCTCATGAAAGTGAAAATAAATAAAGGGCAGATTGAGTATTGATCTAAGTTATTAAAAAGGTGAAATTTGAAGAAAACGAAAGTATGCTGAAATTTAACGCTCTGTAAGTGCTTAGGGGTCTAATCACTATTACTTACATTATCCCACCTGTCTTAAAACCGACAATACCACCTCGAAAAGTCCTATTTTATTTTAACTAAGCATGTCTACGTCAGTAGAGATTTATATAATAGACAAGCCTATAGTACATTTTCTGTCCATGTGAACTTCTTTGTGAAGGTGTACTAATTCTTATGGTATTTGAGTCCCAAAATTATAGTCGAATTTCTATTTGAGTGTGTGAACTATTATCTCTCTTAATTTGCGATAGAGGCACATATTTCATGATAAATAGGTGAAGTTATTAGGCCTTTCAATCAGAGTGAGCAAGCTAGCCGGAGAGTATTTTGTGAGATGAAGTCGATCTTTGGGTTAGGGTGCCATGAGGAAGTTGTTTGAGTGCTTAATTAAAAAATGAACGAAATAAGGCTTTTAACATTAGGAGTTTAAGTTTATTTCGTCTGCTAAAATTGTATTTTGCTCGAGGGAAAGCAACGATTAAGTGTGAGATGATGATATTCGGTTAAAAATTTATGTCTTCGGTTTATTTTCGCCTCATTTTTGGAGAATATTTGTTATGGTTTAAGTCATAATTAATTGATGTGTCTTATAGAGTCCAGAACCAAAATGTAATTTTTTTGGACTCAAACGACAAAAATAGGTGAAAAATAATTGAGTACCAATTTATATGTAACGCAATTTTTTACCGCGCTATACCTTAACGGCACGTTTGCCCGTTAAGGTATAGCGCATGGATTACATGCGTTATATTTGAACGTTCCTGCCCCACTAATAATTGAGGGTATAGCGCATGCATGATACACGTTACATATATAGTGCATATTATGCATGCGCTAAACCTCAATTATAGTATCCCGAAGAGTGAAAAATTAGGGTTTCAAGTATATAAGGAGGTGAGGTTGTGGTGGAGAATAACTAAGTACGCTATAGTTATTCTCTGCAGTATCATGTTAAGTTGTCACTTACAATGGACTATGATATATTAGTATCATTGTTATGTCAAAAAATGAGTGTGAGAAAATGCTCGGTTAATATTAAAATAACCGGAAGATATCCGTATTCTGTTACTCCACAAGGGGTTGCTTGTTTTGCTGAGTTTAACATCGAAGACGGTGAAACTCTGACAGATATTTTGAGGACTCCAGATGAACACCGGGAACTTCTTGTGATAAAAATGTTGGAAATGTACGTCAAGGCTGAAGACATTGCAATATTGAGGTTCCACAAAATATTCCTGAATCATCGGGTGGTTATTTTGGAGCAGTTTTATCCTAACATGTTCTGTTTGAAAGAGTTTGTCCAGATCTAAACTCATCTCCACAGGAAAATAAGGAGCGAGGGCATGAATTATTGTAACGACCCGACTGGTCGTTTTGAGAGTTATAGCCCCGATCCCCTGTCTACTGCTTTCCCCGTGTCTTTTTCTAATTATGTGTCTTTCCGGGAGGTATTGGTCGTGGTTTCAGAGTGTTTTGGACACTTAGTCCTTAAACGGAAGCTTAAGTCTTAGGATTTGGACCGTAGTTGGAACTGTGTGAAGAAGACTTCGGAATGGAGTTATGTCGGTTCCGTTAGCTCCGTTAGGTGATTTTGGACATAGGGGTGTGTCCAGATTATATTTTGGAGGTTTGTAGCTCACTGAGGCTGGAAATGGCGAAAGTCGAAGTTTTGGAGATTTTGAGTGGTAGTGAAAATTTTGATATTGGGGTCGGATTTCGATTTCGAAAGTTGGAATAGGTCCGTAAGGTTTATTATGACTTGTGTGAAAAATTTGGGTTCAATCAGATGTGGTTTGATAGGTTTCGACATCGGTTGTCGAATTTGGAAGTTTCAAGTTCTTTAAGTTTGAATCGGAGGGTGAATTATGTTTTTAGCGTTGTTTGATGTGATTCGACGGCTCGACTGAGTTCGTATGGTGTTTTAGGATTGGTATGTATGTTTGGTTAAGGCCCCGAGGGCCTCGGGTTGATTTCAGATGGTTATCGGATCATTTTGGACTTGTTGGAAATAGTTGAATTTCTGGTGTCATTTTTGCTGGTTTCCTTCATCGCGTTCGCGTAGGGTATCTGGGAGACCAGCTATGTTTCTCTACGCATTCACGACTATGTGGATCCTCTATCGTATGCGTTCGCGATATGGTCCTCGTGTTCACGTGGAGGATTAGTCATATGGACTCCAGGTGAGCTAGCCTACGCGTTCGCCATGAGAGTCCCGCATAGGGTCAGGCAAGGCAAGCTTACGCGTTCGCGAGTGGATTCTCGCGTTTGGGAAGGAGGTCTGGAACTGAAGGGAACTTTTTTCTTCGTGAACGCGAGGGTGTGGCTGTGTTCGCGAAGAAGGAATCACTGAGCAGACTTATATAATTTCAAAAGCGAGGGTTAGGCCATTATTATCAAAATTGGAGTTTGGGAGCTCGGATTTGGACGAGATTTTGGAGGATTTTCAGAGACTACGATTGGGTAATGATTCTACACTATATTTTGGTTATATCACACTAATCTATCATTAATTTCATCTTTAGTTTCGGATTTTGGGGTTGAAATTTGAGAAAATTGGAAGAAGTTCTTTAACTAAGTTTTCGAGTTTTGAAAGGGAATTCGTGGTCGGATTTGAGTAAATTTTATATGGTTGGACTCGTGAGTGAATGAATGTTCATATTTTTTTGACTTTTACCCGATTTTGAGTCGTGGGCCCAGGGAGTCTTTTTGGGGCAATTTCCTAATTTCTCGCTTAAGCTTAGATTTCATTGACTAGATTAGTTTCTTATAGCTGTATTTATGGTATGTAATTGATTTTGGCTAGATTTGGGCCATTCGGAGTCGGATATTCGTGGGAAGAGCATTGCTACCGATTGATTTAGCTTGGTTTGAGTAAGTGGCTTGCCTAACCTTGTGTGGGAGAAATCCCCTTAGGATTCGGTACTGGCGCACCGTGTACGCGAGGTGAAGAGAGCGTGCATGGGCTATTGTTGAAAAACCTAATTTTGCTGAGAAATTGTGTTTTCACCTTAATTGAACATACTAGCAAGTGTAGTTATCCTGTTAGCTTAGAATAACACGTCTGCGTGCCTTAATTGCTTAATTGAACAATTTGCAGCATGCCTATTGATTTCATGTTTCTTTCCCGACTTGTACATAGTCTAGACAGTAGATTGTCTTGTTGTACCTATCGTTTATAATTGATTGCGTTGTGTATTTACTTTGGGGCTACGGGACGGTATCCCAGGAGACCCCCCTGCATATTTGCTTTTGGGACTATGGGACGGTATCCTGGGAATCCCTCTGCACTTTTACTTTTGAGACTATGAGGCAGTACCTCGTAAAGTCTCCCTGCACATTTACTTTTGAGACTACGAGGCGGTACCTCAAGAGTTCTCCCTACATATTTACTTTTGGGACTACGAGATAGTATCTCAGAAGATCCCCTGTCGCTTAATTCCATGCACTGTTGTGTTATTTCATTGTGCTTTCCTTTGTTGAACTTTAGTCTCTTATTATACTGCTTATTCTCCTATTTTAATTATTATATACCAGTGGTCCTGACCTGACCTCGTCACTACTCGACCGAGGTTAGGCTCGACACTTACTGGGTACTAATTGTGGGGTACTCATGCTACGCTTTTGCACATGTTTTTTGTGCAGATTCATGTGCTCGTTATCAGCTGCAGTATTCGTGAGTTCAAGGCAGTTGTTAGAGACTTCAAGGTATATCTGTCGCGTCTGCAGACCTCGGAGTCCCCCTTTATTCTTCCCCGTGTCAAACACTTCTTTTGTATTTGTTTTTGGCTAGACTTTAGTGTATAGAGATATTATTTACTTCTATATCTTGTGACTCATTACATTCCGGGTTTTGGGAAGGCTGTGTAAGTAGAGAATGGTTGTTGTACTATGCCGAGAGGCACCATTCTTTTGTTTATTTAGTATCTATTGTAGTTAGAAGTGAAACTTATTTCTTTCGATATTGGTATTTTCTATAAATTGTTAGGCTTACCTAATTTGTAGAGACTAGGTGCCATCACGACGTGGTTCGGAGGGATTGTTTGCGCCGTGAAATTTCTCCCCAAGTTCAAATAATCCACAAGCCGAAAGGTAAACTTCAATTTTCCCTTATGTTACGATATTTTTTAATGTATTGCATTTGTATTAACACTCATACATTCCACAGGGGGTACCACCAGATATGAATTTTACAAGTTATGAACCAACGGACACTTGCAATATGCCTAGTTATTATGTGTTGGATCATGATGGTCCATTCGGGAGTCATCAGCAACATGATAATGTGCATCATGGGATATCAACAAATTATGATTTGTTAGTTAAGTGAAAAATTTTATATTTAATTTTTGGATGAATTTGAGAAACTCAATATTTTATTGGTTGTGTAGTGAAAACGAGGAACTTGAAGGTCTTGTCCCTACTCAATAGCCCGAAGATGATGTATTTAATCAGGATTTGGTAGATGCGCAGAGTCAGGAAGATGATAGTGATTATGACAACAATGTTGATGAGTATGGAGATGACACACCCTTCCCTGATGAAGTGATGATGATGAGGATAATATTGATGAACCTGATTTGACGAGGGAGCATGCTCCACTTCTCGTTAGACCGAGAGTGTACGAGTACCATGTGTCATTTAATTCAAGGGATATTTCCTAGCTTGATTTTCCAAGTATGTCGGATCTGGATGCCCTCACAAGGGATCTTGATGAAATTTAGATAGCAATATGGGTTGAATCTAGAGCAACGGTACTGTCAAAGAATATGATTTTGCTGATAAAGCGCGCCTAAGTAGGGCGGTGCGAATGTACAGATCTCTGTAAGTATACAATGTTATTTGTCATAGATGTTTTCAAGGTTGTAAATGGATGTTGCATGCGAGAATATTGAAAATAAATATGTGGATTGTGGGGAAATACACTGGCACTCACACTTGTGAAATGGACACGTTCAGTAGGAATCACTTTAACTTGAATGTTGAATTGATTTCTCTTGTCTTGATTCCACACATTGAAGGATGTACCATTGCCAAAAGAAAGGCATTTCTTGGGCGTAAACATGCTTTTGAAATAATTTTTGGTAACTGGGATAAGTCCTTTGTCGCTCTACCCAGGTACATGGTTGCATTGCAACACTTTAACCCCGTGACTGTTGTTGAATGGAAGCTTGAGCAGAGACAGGGTATACCAAAATCCATATTCAGATATGTGTTTTGGGAATTTAAACCAACCACTAATGATTTGTGCATTGTCGGTCTAATATCCATAAACGACACTCATGTCTATGGAAAGTATGATATTAAGTTGTTGATCGTCGTTACAGTAGATGCTAATGGAAGCATATTTCCCCTAGCATTTGTTATTTGTTCCTTCAGACGTAAACATTTTTTTGAGCCACTTGAAAGAGCATGTTTTCAAACAACGTTCAGGTATTTGTCTAATATCTTATTGGCATGGTAGCATTTTAATTTTTGTACAGAATTTGCGTGCATGGCAGGAACTGGTTGCCTACCACTGTTATTGTTTTAGGCACTTGAAGGCCAACTTCCAGAGGGCTTATCCGAACAAGGACTTACATGATTTAACATGGATGGCTGCAACAAATCACTAAGAATGTAAATTCAGGAGGCGAATAGAATTGATTAGGCAGGAAGACCTAGACGCCTATCATTGATTGATGCGATATGAGCTTGACAAATGGATTTTGCTTAAGGATGGTGCTAGAAGATGGGGAATTTTGACTACAAATGTTTCAGAGTCTTTCAATGGATTATTGATGTCTGCATGTGGATTTCCTGTCATTGCCATGGTGCAGATGTCATTTAAGAAGATGGCGGAGTGGCTAGTTGAAAGATCTAGAGGTGCATCATCATTGATGGAAAAGGGTGTTGAATTAATGCCACAGCCAATGAAACGACTTGAGAAATATAGGAAGTGATCAAAGTGGCATACATTTTTGTAGTACTGCAGCGAGCGAAATATTTTGAAGTTTGCATTGGTCTGTATCACTTGAAAGATCTATCACTTGACATGCTCACATGCCATGAAGTGCTTTCAACATACAGGTTTCGTGGCAACGAGGTACGTTAATAAAGAATATAGTGTTGAGGCATACTTAAACACCTATAGTGGACAGTTTCAGCCAGTGGGTGCTGAGCATTATTGGCCGCCGGAACCATTTAAAATGGTGTGTAACAAGGATTATGTGCGTCAATGGAAAGTGTAAAAGAACATAGGTACAGAAAAAAATAGATGTTGGTGATACCGTTTATGCGCGTAAATGTGGCCTATGTTCCCAAACAGGAAACGACCACTATAAATGTCCTTCAACTGTTTGGGAAGTGGTGGTAATTCAGCTCCAGGTGGAAGTTCATCCAATATGCCCAATAATCAAGGGAAAATGTAGTGTTTTATTGCACTATTTTTGTTGTATTAAATGTCCGTAAACGTTCAGTTTGCAAAATTTCTTAAACAAAATTATATTTCCAATGGTATTAAATCTAAGTGATATTTAGCATTAAAAATTCCATACAACAATTTAGCATACACCCCAAAAAATAAATAACAAATTTCATTCGCCATTATCATCATTGTCTGGAGTTATTTCATTGTCATTTTCATCATCTTCTTCGTCAACATCTTGTACGCACCCCTTCCGTACCGAGGGCATCGTAATCTAGGACCAATTGACACACATTCCTTTTATTTCATCGCTATCATCAATAAGACCACTTGCTTGATATCTATAACAATATGGGACTCCTAAGTCCAATTTCTATGGTAGAAACTTAAGTAGTCCCTCCCACTCGACAACTATTGGGAAAACAGGATAATCATTGTCTCTATGCAATTTTTCGTTTTCTAATAAATCCGAATACTGATCCTCCGTTCCTTCCAGGTAGTTAATATGATCTAGTGCATGATGAACGGCTAGTGCCTTTTCCATCTCTAAAATCTCCTTCATCAAATGTTGAATCACTTCTGGTTCATCTTTGTGTGTGTTTGTTTGGAAAGTTGCAGACAATGCTCGTGGTACAACTAGCCCATGCTAGTAACATAGTACTTCATAATCACACCATTTTGAGTAAAGGGGAACCCATTGTAGTTTTTCGCCCCAAATTCGCATACCTTCAGGTTTTGTAGAATGCGTTTCGCCCTTAATAATGTGCCCTGCAACTTTGAGATCAATGTGTATACTGATAGGCTTATTTTCAAAAGGACGTAGAACACCATACCACTTGTCATCAACCATATCAGTATAGCAACCTAGCATATTATTTTTCAAGGTAGGGATCGATTGTATTATGACGTGTTTCATGTGGATCTGTTGAACTACATTCACCTTTTTTCCTCTTCTTAAACCACTTATTAAATGTTAGTACCATTTCTGAAATGGATATTGTAATGGTTCTTCAAATGGTCTTTAAATATTGATCTCTTGATTCAACTTAACTTAACTATACGAATTTGTATATTAAATGTAGCGCATCATCAATATGCGTTATGTGTATTGTCATGTCGACCTGAAAAAGTTGTCGATCAGAAAAGATGGACCCACTTGTACCATAAAGAATCATTAGCACGCAAAAGGTAGCGCAACACTGATATGCATTATGTGTATTGTCATGTCCACGTGAAAAAGTTGTCCACATGAAAAAGTTGTCGATCTGAAAAGCTGCATCCACTTGTACCCTAAAAAATTATTATTATTCTGCGAACCATTGCGCGTCTATGTGTATTGTTATGTCGACCTGAAAAAGCTATCGTTCTGAAAAGCTACACCCACTTATACCCTAAAGAATCATTAGCACGCGATACTTAGTGCTTCACCGATATGCCTTATGTAACCTAAAATCACTCTTAGCTGCCTATAAAAACCTCGCGCATTTTAGTTATTATTTTTGTTTTAATGAAACAAATATAACAACTTTCCATTAATTTTTCATTTTCAATCATTATGATATGTCTGAACGCAATGAAGTATCAAGGTGTTATTGTGGCAAGCGTGCGATTTTGAAGCCATGTTGGTCAAATTGCAATCTTGAGCGCAGACAATGGATGTGTAAACAAGTTGTAAGTTATTATTTTTGGAAAAAATATTTGTTAATAGTTTTTATATAACATATTAATTAATAGACTTGTGTTATCATCCCCACTGGTAGGATGAAAATCAATGTGATTCTGAAGAATGGTATTATGAACCCACTACAATTCATGTTTGCTAGACATTTGGAATCTGAACGGTTAATATGAACTCCAGATCTTGAAACTACAAGAACAACTTGTGGTAGTGAAGGAGACACTAAAAGAGGCAGAAGAACAAAAAAATTGGATGGAAGAGAAATTTAAGTGGTTGAAGCACAGAATAATGGACGAAAGTGACTAAACAAACATATGTATGTGTTTAGTGTAGTGTTTTATTTTTATGTTATATGTGTCATCTATTATCTTTCATTGGTAATGAATTTAAATTTATGTTAAGTTGTCTTATTTTTTTGTGTTCTATTGTCAAACTAATTAATAACCCGAAAAATAAAAAAACACACGCGCAAATTATGTAAAACATGAATAATTTTGCAATTATAGTATTTAATGTCATATATACAATGAAGAATACTGATGGTAGGCTATAACTGCATATTTTAGTCGCTTATTACACTCTAATTTAGTGCACTTTAATTGAGTTTGAGCTTTAATCGCTGTGTTTTATGCCTTGTAGGAGTGATTTCGATGTATTTAAATATTATGGAATGAATTCAAGCTATTTTGGAGCTTTGAAGTCTGATTAAAAGCCCAAGGATTAAGTTGGGATCGTGTTCGGGGATCAACGGATGATAGTGCACTTTAAGAACGAAACGAAGAATCGAGCAGACATACTGAGCACCCTCCAGTAAAATGTACATAACTTTTTGCTCAGAAACCCGTTTGGGCTCCGCAATATATTATTGAAAAGATATTTAAAAGGACTAAACCTTTTGTGTTTTACATTTCTCTAAATCTCCACATCCACGCTGTGTGGAGCGCCACGTAGCGCGCCGCAGTTGTGTAAATTGCTGACGCCTTCAAATTGCATGCTCTCTGAAGTTCCCCACAAGCACACCGTGTGGCGCGTCGTCCCATGCGGCGTGCCTGTGAAAATATTAAAGAGCCAGAGTCCTATTTCATGCGAGAGAAGGTGTTTTCTTCTGGGTCGACTCTACTTAGTATAAATACATGTAACAATATTATTTTTGTAACTTTTGACAGACTTTTGACCTAGGGAGAGCACAGAGCCGTCGTGGAGGCTGGGTTTCCTTTTTTTCTTCCACCAAACTTAGTATTTTTTATGTTTCTTTGTATGATTTGTTGTTTGTCTACCATGTCTATGTGGATCTAAAACTTCACGTTCTAGGGTTGTGGTTCTTTCATGACTATTGTTATTCGAATATTGATTTTGATTTCTTGATTATCGTATTGGTTTATTTATTCAATCTTGTGTTTAATTATTTGATTTCTTGATCACCAATTGAATACTATCTACGAATCTTGAGTTGAACTCGAAAGTGGGAATTCTAGATTGCATATAAGATTGAGTAGAGCAAGTTCTTGAACCTGGATATCGGGGGACGGGTTCGTGGTTAGGATAGACATATACTTAATTTCTTTGCTTGGTTGATTTATAAAAATTATAAATGCGCTCTTTTTAGTTCTAATTCCATATATATATAGGTGTTAGGCTAGCTTGAATAGGCGAGTAAGAACTCGACAGATTCTTATGAGCAATATTAACTCTGTTAACCAATAAGCTAGATGAATTAGTAAGTCAATTCAATCGAAGAATACAATAGGATTGTTAGATAGCCCATAACCCTAGATCGGTTTCATCACATTGATAACATAAAAATCTGTTCTTCCTTTGTTCAGAGTTCATTAGTTATTTTCTTCTTATTTTAATTAGTTTAGAATCAAAAACTTCTAGGTTTAATTCTTGTTTAGATAATTAGGATAGTCTAATTTAGTTAATAATTAATCATAAGTCCTCGTGGGTTCGACACTCTATCTTATCACTTTATTACTTGATGACCACGTATATTGGCATGTGCATTTGCTGCAACAACTTTTTGGTGATGTTGCCGGGGACTTAGAAATTAGCGATTTTTCTAGATTAGACATTTTTTTGTATTCTTTGCTTAGTATATTTAGTATTTTTTTATTTATTTTAGCATGGAATCTTGGAATGAAAATTATTCGAATGATGGTTATTCTTATTTTGATGATCTCTATCCATATTGTGGAGGACCCCACTGGTGAAAAAATTATCAGAATGTTCCTGGGAGCGAGTTGTGCGTACAATCTCAATCCTTTGAGTGAAATATTTGTAATATGTGTGGTGGTCAAGATAGTCATTGGGATGGTTGTCCTAATTCTTTTCATCCTTCTCTGAGCCCTTGTTATGATCTTTCTAATAGTGTTTGTGAGTTTGATAGGGGCAATGAAGTGCAGCATATGGAACGTGATGCATATATTAGGGATATTCTGAGGCAAGTAGCAGAGCAACATGATGAACTCAAAAAATATATGAAAAGAATGAGGGCAGCAATCACAAGAAAGAAGGCTAATATGGAAGATTTGAATGAAGAGCGCGAGTTCCAACAAGCGAAATTTTTTGAAAATGTTAAGATTTTGAGCCAAACATGGCTAGTGGAACAAGCTAAAAAGTTAGAAATATATGAGGCTCAACGTGAGGAAATTACTGATGGGATGAGACACTTTATAGAAGGAAGAGCTGAATTGGGATAAGAGATTGAAAAATTTGGCACTGATATTCACGACTTGGGAGCGAAATTGGTTGCAAAGGTTGATGCGTCTAACGCCCAACAAAATAGTTCTGAGTTGTGTAAAGCTGAAAAGGAGCTTATACGCCAAATTGAGGAGCTAAAAGTTGAGAGTAAATCATTTGGTCATACTTGTATTGATGATGTCCATGTTGAGAAAAGCACTCTAGAGTCATATGAGGAAGTAGATAATATTATATGTAAAGACTCTAATGTGTGTACATATGAGGATGTAAAGAGTAATACAATTCTAGAGTTAGGGCGTATTGGCCCTCATTCCTTATTTTTCAACATTGTGTTTAGATGATGACATGGAAATCGAGTTGTTGGTTGATTTCCCAATGCACACGCAAGTGTACGTGGTCGACAAGTAATATAGGAAT
>MDKI01074900.1:0-39853 GCA_005239505.1 Nicotiana paniculata | reverse complement strand
TCGGCATGTCAGTCAGCCAAGGAAACCCGGGAAGCTCTCCAGAGAGCTCACGAAGGAACAACACAGGTCAAGCAATCCAATATCCATTGGGAAGGACCTTTTACCCAAGTTGCTTACATGATTCAAGTGATTTCATAAAGGTTATTTTATGTTTAAACCAAAGAGAAAATATCACTTGAACACTTAGAGAATTTACTCAAGCACTCCCACAGTGATTGATCATCTAGCAAACGATTCTCAAGTCCATCAAGAACAAAGAACAACACTGCTATGGACCAGTTCCCCTTATTAAGTTATTGTATGTCCTTAGTTGAGTTGTAATGTTGTTAATGTTCTTACTTGTAATTACTACTTAGATCACTTAGAAGCATTGTGTAGGAAACTCTTTATAAATCATAAGCCCATGCTCTTGGCTAGAGTTAGTCAAGTTGTAAAGTCATTGTAACAGAGGTATTACAAAGTGGCTTGTAATAGGATTGTTACAAGTTAGTGAGGGATTAAGGAGTTAATTCCTAGGTTACAATAGGTTGTAATCTAAATGTTTTGCTCAGTAGTGAAGTTGAAATCCTACATGGGTAGGTCATGGTATTTAATCCCTTGAGCTGGGAATTTTCCACGTAAAAACTCTCAGTGTCATTTACTTACTGCCCTGTGTGTGTAATATGTGGAAACTAATAGAGAACCTGGTTCTCTATATAGTTTGGTAGACCCTCGAATTCTATCAAGCTCGTACGCCATGCCACACACATGGTGGTGATTGTGCTTGATATTGTGATTGAGATAATGATTGAGATTTCGATAGTGATTATGATTGTGGTTAATGTCTTTGGGTGAGACGGCCTAGCCGATCGGGTCATGATCGGACTCCGTTCTAAAGTAGCGGTGGTATATCGGTGCTAATGATATCCCAACCTAAAATATGTAATTTAGTTGAAATCTTATCTTGTTCCCTACTTGGTGTATTTGTATTGTTTCAGGCTTCCAATGATTCTATGTTTTTTCTTCCTTGTTTTATTACTTGTTCTATTTAGAGGGTGTTTATTCATTCATCTAGTATTATTCCATATATACTAACGTCCATATTCCTAGGGGCGTTGTATCTTTAATGCATGGAGGCGGTTCCACAAGAAGCGGCTTTTATAAGTGATAGAGTTATACCTTCTTCCCAGCTAACTTGGTGAGCCCCACTTCATTTCGAGGTCGTGTATATTTTGTTCCTTGTGTATTAAGTTTTGAGGTATTGTCGGGTCCTTGTTGGCGGTATTATCATAGTACTTTTTTGTATCTATTAAATGTTCCATATAAACAGTGTGGGTTGCAAGTTGGTGTTGGGAAATTCAAACTAGTAATGTTGTATTTGTACCACCTGCTCCACTTCAAACTATGAAAATGTATGTATTTTGAGACTTATAAATGATGTAACTAATGTCAATGAATTAGTGTTTCTCACATGATCTTCTTCTGGTGTAATTAATAAAAATAGATCTTCTCTTTATTCAGGGGTGTGTTCAGGTGGAAGGTATTGTATAGGATTGCTCAGCCGGGTTATCTCGGTTAAGCGCCAGTCACGCTCCTCAATGTCGGGGGTGACAAAGTTTGCATCAGAGCCTAAGGTTTTAAAGTGTGCTAGGATGTCCCAGAGCCGTGTCTAGTAGATTCCTTCTTATCGGTGTGTTGTTGACCACATCTTTAATTAGGAGGCTACTTGGGAATTTAGGAATAGTACCCTTCTTTGATGTTATAGATCGTGCGATAGAGCTGATTGTAAAACTGGTCCTCCTCCAACTCGTGCATTGCTCTAATTTACAATATTTGGTTCCTAGGAAGAAAACAAGAACTGGCCAAGGAATCAATGCCACCCTAGAAGTGGCAGTTGATTCTATACCTGATGATATGGGTGGGAACCCGAGGGGTGATTTTATTCCCCCAACTACTGCACTGCCAGACTCTACTACTCCTGCTCAGACTGCACTAGTTCCTACACCTACCGAGGGTGCAACGATTCCTCCAGCAGATATCCCAACCACCTCCATCTCCCGTTTCCGGTCCCAGTGTTTCTGAGGGGGGCTTAGGGGAGCCATACAGATGTTAGCTCAGATCGTGCCCACAAATCGAATGTTGCACCTACTTGTTCCAGTCATCCAGGGGATTCTTCTAGTTCCAGGGTGAAAAAGTTTCTTCAGTAAGATCTTCATGTGTTCACGGGTACTAACCCCAAGGAGGACCCCCATGACTTCATTCATGAGATGCACAAGACTCTTCGAGTTATGCGTGGAGTCCCGCGAGGAAGGGAGATCTTCGGCGAGGTGGAATGATTTTCCCGATGCCTTCATTGATCATTTTTTTCCTGCCGAGACAAAGGCAGCCGATGTTGCTAACTTTGAGAGCCTGAGGCAAAGTATCCTGAGTGTGTGGGAGTACCATATGAGATTTTCGCGCATGTCAAAGTATGTTATTTACATAATGCAACTATGGAGTCTAGATTGCGCCAGTTCGTGTAGGGCCTCAACCCCTTGGTTATTAATGAGGCCGCTATAGGTGCCTTGAATTCGGATATGAACCACAAATTTGGATATGAACCGCAACTATGGGAAGATGGTGGAATTTGCTCAAGCCATAGAGAATCGAAAATTAAAGAATAGGATGGAGTGAGATGGTAGAAATAAGGCTCGGTCCGCGGTGAACTTTGGTAGTACTTCTGGTAGTGATGGTGGTAGGTCGACATTTAGGGGAGGGTCATCAGGGCCATACCAGTCCTTTGCTCAGTCTTCTTTCAGTGCACCGCCATCAAGGCCTAGTCAGCAGTAGTGGAGCCGTTTTAGGCCCGGTCAGGGCAACAGGGGACCCAACCAGCAGGGTCAGCCTGGTAGGAGATATTAGCAGTAGAGGAGGCCCTCATGCCCTAGGTGTGGAAAATATGCATTTAGGGGTCTCTACATAGACCTACCCCTATGCTACGGGTGCGGGTTGAGGGGCCAAATTTAGAGGAATTGGTGTTCGTCCCACCAGAGTGTGGGCAGTGGTACGGTATGGCCAGCCAGTTCTACAGCTACTACATATGCAAGCCTCCTCTAGCTCGAGGCAATCCAGCACCCGCATGGCGTGGTGCAGTTAGGGGTGGTTCACAGAGTTCGGGAGGACCCAATCATTTCTAATCTAAGAAGGGTCGTCTGAGTTTAGAGGCTTATGTTGCCACAGGTATATTGACTATCCAATATCATGATGTATATTCCCTTATTGATCCCGGTTCCACTTTGTCCTATGTCACTCTTGTTATGGAACTCAGGATAGAACCAAAGAAGCTTCATGAGTCGTTCTCCGTTTCTACTCCGGTTGGTGAGTCTATATTGACCGTGTGGGTTTATAGGGATTATGTTGTCACAGTGCATGGTCGGGACACCATTCTTGATCTCATTTTGATGGATGGGGATGGACTAGCATTATTCCTATTTTACTAAGCATTATTGCCGAACCAGAACTGTTAGATTTGAATTTCCAGTTGACTTGGTGAGCCCCACTTCATTTCGGGGTCGTGTATATTTTGTTCTTTGTGTATTAAGTTTTGAGGTATAGTCGGGGCCTTGTTGGCGGCGCTATCACTGTACTTCTCTGTATTTATTAGATGCTTCATAGACATAGTGTGGGCTGCATGTTGGTACTCTTGAAGGAGGGGATTCATACACATAAAACCATGATTTTTGCTCTTGCATGGGTAATGGTGTATTAAGGTACCAAGGGCGATTATGTGTTCCAAATGTAGATGGTCTCCGGGAAAGTATCATGAATGAGGCTCATAATTCTAGGTATTTCGTGCACCCGGGCTCTACAAAGATGTACCATGTCCTAAAGGAAGTCTATTGGTGGAATGATATGAAGAGGAATGTAGCGCACTTTGTGAATAGATGTCCAAATTCTAATCAAGTGAACGCCGAACATCAAAGGCCTTGTGGGTTGTCACAGAACATAGAAATTCTGATGTGGAAGTAGGAGATGATCAATATGGACTTTGTGGTGGGACTACCTCGAACGCCTCGCAACTTCGACTCGATTTGGGTGATTATGGATCAACTCATAAAATAAGCTTAATTCTTACCTATTAAGGCTACTGACACAGCAGAACAATATGTTGAATTGTATATCAAGGAAATAGTTAGGTTGCATGGCGTTTCCAGTTTATATTATCTAAGATCTAGGGTCACACATCACGACTATTTTTTGGAAACTATTTCATCAAGGTTTGGGTACTCAGGTAAATCTTAGTACAACCTTCCATCCACAAACTAACAAGCAGTCAGAGAGGACTATTCAGATGCTCAATGATATGTTGTGCGCTTGTGTTCTTGACGTCAAGGGTATCTGGGTTTATCATTTGCTGCTCATAGAATTTTCCTACAACAACAATTATCATGCTAGAATTTGGATCGCACCGTTTGAGGCTTTATGTGGCAGGAGATATAGATCTCCCATTGAATGGTTCAAGATTTGGGAAGAAAAGTTTACAGGGCAAGACCTCGTGCATCTAGGGCTATGGAAAAGGTTAAAATCATTATGGAACGGTTGAAAACTACGCAGATTCATAAAAAGTCCTATTCAGACACGCGTCGCACGAATTTGGAGTTCAAAAATGATGATTGGGTAATCATGAAGCTTTCCCCCATGAAGGGTATATTGTCGTTTGGTAAGAGTGGGAAGTTGAGTCCGAGGTTTCTCGAGCCATACAGAATCATTCAAAGGATTGATCATGTGGTTTACAAGCTTGAACTACCTACAGAAATGTCTTTACTGAACCTCGTGTTTCGCGTATCCATGTTGAAAAAGGTGGTTGGAGATCCATATTGTTCTGGTCGATACTATTGAGGTTAATGTGGAATGTACTTATGAAGAAATTCTAGTTACCATTATTTATAGTTAAGTCCATAAGCTAAGAAATAAAGAAACTGCCTCCATGTTGTGGCGAAACCAACACGTCGAAGCCGAGAAAGAAATGAATAAGAAGTACCCTCATTTATTTGAATGGATATGTATTTATGAACTTGGGTTCTATGAAAATGATAAGAGTTTACCTTATATGAATTACGTTTCATGTGTACGGTTGATGTTAAGAGTGTTAATTTTTGGTAATATACTTCTCATGAGGCCATAGTTGGTGTTGTTTTCATGTTATGTTGTGTTGTTGGATTATGTATAAGTTGTTAGGTTTGGTTTGTAGGATTCTCTGGCAGGTGGATCAGCCCAGTTATAGGGGAGACACTGGCGGAAATTTTCTAAATATAGGAAGTTAGTCAAAAATCTGGAACTGTTGGTTTGTTAAGTAATATCTGAGTCGCGTTGGATGCTAATGGTGAAATTTGACCCTTATTCAAGGACGAATGATAATAAACGATAGGGATGTAAGGCCCCGTAAAATTTCACCTAAAACCCGGGTTTTCGTGGCGCCGAGGAAGAGTAATATGATTGAGAGTTGTAGAGCTCGCTGTAGTACGAACTTTGTGGGTTTTAGATGACGTCGGGGAGTTGAAGGAATATTTTTGTAGACCATGGCATTTTTGTGGTCTACTATGGTACCGCAAAACCAATTTGTGGGCCGCAGATCGGTCATAGGGTGAAGCAGAACTTGAGATAATTTTGAGGACCATTTGCGGCCTATTATGCGACTGCATAATCATTTCTAGGGCCTCACAATCCATCGTAGATCCAGCATGAGAAAACTTCAGAAAGAGGTTCTGCGGTCCATTATGCGACCGCAGAACTGATCTCCGGGCCGAAGACCTATCCATCCCTGCCTAATTTTTGGGACCTTTTTTTGTGGTCCCCTTTGCAAGATGCATACCTATTTTGGGGTCTGTCTACGACCGCAGACCCGGCTTCATAGAATTTAAGTTTTGGAAAACTTCACCCAATCCCATTTTTATCAAAACAACTTGGGGTTTATTTGGATGGTTCTAAGTGACATTTTAGAGAGAGGAAAGTCGTCTATAGTGAGAGGGGGATTCCAAAGCTAATTTTTCATCAATCTTTGCTCCAGACTTGGAAATTTCACAAGGAAAACTCACAAGGTCTTCATCCAAGAGGTAAGGTTCCACACCTTAGTTTCAATTTCGAGTTTAGGATATAAAATGGTTAATGGGGACTGTGATTCTTGGGTGTGATAGTATTATTTATGCATGTATGTACTATCAAGGTTTGTGGGAAAGTTGTTGAGCTCAAATGGGTAGACATTGGGTTATGGGATGAAGGATTCTACAATGGGAGGACCTTGAGATCATAATGTCCACCTAGTGTTTGTTAAAATGCTCAAATGAGTTGAAACCGTAAATACCTTCCTAATTTGTGTTCAATTTTGTTATATTTCCAAATAGATCGAAGTTTCTAAGATTTTTGGAACATTGTAGTAATTTAGGGAAGATGAAAGTGAGGTATCTTGGCTAAACTCCTCTTGTAGAATCGAATCCATGATGTCCTCGTAAGTTATGGTTATGCTTGAGTTATGCTCTTTGTCTCATGTTCCCAGTTGTTTCATATAAACTTGACAATTCCAAATAAACTCTGTGTTAAAAGTTGTATGTTCAAAATGTATACCTAATGGTCTTGTCATAATGTGTTATCTTCGAGATTGTATTCTAATGTGACCTTGTGTCGAAATATGAAGAATTCAATCATGTCTAAGTGCGAGTTATTATGCCAAATTGTGGATGGAAACCCAAGTTGCCTAAGACTCATATTTTCTCATATGTGTACTAAAGGTCGTGATTAGAGATGGTTTGTTGTTGGTAATCCATGATGGTGTTTGAAAGTAAAAGGGATGATCATGACATATGAAATACGGCCATTGTGCCAAGAATGATAGTACAATTGTGGCCACTAGTGTTAATGAAATGAAAAGTTGAGTAAGAGACTATGAAAGAATTGAAAGTCCTTTCAGTAGTAAAAAATTGGGAGTATCGTAAGTCACCAAGGAGGGGTAGGTTTAAATGACCTAACCCCGAAACTACATGTGCTTGTGTAGGTGTGTATTTTGATTATTCCCCTTGCTTGGGATGAGATTATTCCCCTTAAATGAGATGAGATGGTTGCTAACAAAGGGTGATGTTTATCCACACGACATTATGATGAAACGGTCTAGATGGTCGGGTTGAGATTAGATGCCATACCGCACACATGGAGGTGATTGTGCTTGAGATTGTGATTGAGATAATGATTGAGATTTAAATAGTGATTGTGATTGTGATTGTGATTGTGGTTTATGTATTTGAGTGAGATGACCTAGTCGTTCGGGCCATGATCGAATTCCTTGCTAAAGTCAAGGTGGTATATCGGTGCTAAAGATCTCCCAACCTAAAATATGTAATTTACTTGAAATCTTATCTTGCTCCCGCTTGGTGTCTTGGTATTGTTTGAGGCTTCCATTGATTCTATGATTGTTCTTCCTTGATTTATTACTCGTTCTATTGAGAGGGTGTTCAGTCATTCATACTTGTACTATTCCATATGTATGCATTTCATCTTTAATGGATGCGGGTGGTTCTTTAATAGGCAACTTTGATCATTGATAGCGGTATACCTTCTTCCCAGCTGACTTGGTGAGCTCCACTTTATTTCGGGGTCGTGTATTTTTTGTTCCTTGTGTATTAAGTTTTGAGGTATAGCCGGGGCCTTGTTGCTGGCACTATCATAGTACTCATTTGTATCTATTAGAGGCTTGGTAGACATAGTGTCAGTTACATGTTTGTGTTGGGAATGTCAAACTAGTAATGTTGTATTTGTACCACTTGTTCCACTTCAAACTATGAAAGTGTATGTATTGTGAGACTTATAACTGATGTAACTGATGTCTAATGAATTGGTGTTGCATGCATGATCTTCTTCTGGTCTAATTAATAAAAAATAGATCTTTCTTTATTCATGGGTGAGTTCGGGTGGAAGGTATTGTACAGGCTTGCTCGGTCGGGTTATCTTGATTGAGCAGGTCGTGCTCCTCGAGGGGGGGGCGTGACAATAAAACAATATGATATCTTTAATAACGGGTAAAACTAATTAAAGTATACAAAGACTAAATCCAACAACCATCTAATAACGAGTGTAGTTGCAAGAAGAAATAATACGGGGATTAATGAAAGGAGTAACTAAGGAGTATAATGACTATAACGTCAAAATAACACCAAACTAGCCTTTCACGACAATTCCAGTCCAAGTAATTTGGAAACACAACCATTAAGCACCAATATAGCCAAACTCTCAATCTGTATAATAAAATCAAGGAATAAGAAACAACAATCAAATGGCACGATATCACCTATCATAATTTTTCCCTCACAAGTACGGAAACACCCTTCATGCATTAGTAATAATGTAATGAAGCACAGAAACACCCTTCGTGCATAATCACTCTTCCTCCAAAGTGCAAAATACCCTATGATCAATTAATTCTTTCTCACCAAGCATAAACATGTAAAGCAGTATTAAGCATGTTGGGAAGCACAAACAATATCAAGAAGAGTGATCGAACATAATGGGCCATATGAAAAATAGTAATCACTTTGCCCCAATAGCCAAAAAACTCATTTCAACAGTCTTACTACCCAATATCACAATAAGTTCAACACATCTATTAACATGAATAAGAATAGCCAATGAGTTATACAATCTAATTAAAGCATGGAAGACATAATATATGAAGGAACGCGGTGTAAATAAGCTAGTTATACCTGCATGCTTGACCCATTGCTATCATATATACACTCTTCATCTTGCATATATGCCACCCCAAAATATATAACATATAGAAAATAGACACAATTACATCCTAATTTTCTAAAATCAAGGTTAAACAAGTCACTTACCTCTTTCCGACAAATATCAACCCTCCAATACTGCTATTCCTTTAGCACAAGCCTCATAACCACTCGAATCTAGCTAATTTATACACAAATAATTAAAAATAAACTTTAGAAACTACCCTTGCATAAAAAGGTTCAATCTTTAATATATTTTAAAAAGTTAACAATAAGTCAACGCAGGCCCATATGATCAAACTTCAAAACTAAGACGAATTTATGTTTACCCGTTGTCCTTGGAGTTCAAATATGTGATTTGCATCAAGATTGGACCTCCGTTAGAGGTCCAAATCCCCAACTTATCAATCATAAGTTTTTCCCCAAACCTCCAATTCCTACATTTTACCATACTAGATTTAGGGGGAAAAATCTATGGGAATTCACGAGAATACATCAAAACTAGATAAAAATTACTCATCTTAGAAGTTGGATGAAAATCCTTTAAAACAGCCTCCCCAATCCATGATCTAGATCTCAAAAATGGTGAAGAGTGGCTAAATCTCAATTTTCAACCCATTATATACCTTAGTGTCAGGTGTTCTTTGTGTTCGCGAAACACATGTCGTGTTGGAGCAGGTCATTGGCCATCGCATTCGCTAAGGCCTTCTAGCGTTCCTGAAGGATGTCTCTCCCTCAAGCCTTCGCGTATGTGACATTGTTTTAACATTTCACAATAAGCACCGAAATGGCCTCGGGTCACCCAAAACCCCAACTAAACATGCATACAATCCTAAAATCATCATACAAACCTACTGGAATGGTCATAACACTGATCTGAGGTCGTTTACAAATATCGTTGACTATTATTAACTCCAATCATTATAAAGTTCAAACATCATGTTTTCTTTGAAAATCGCATTTAAATCTTCCGAAAATAAAAATGGGTTGTGCACGCAAGTCATAAATCTTTGAATTAGGCTATTCACGATCTTAAAGCATGAAACAGAAGGCTAGAAATAAAAACTACCTATCGGGTTGTTACATTGTCCACCTCTAAAAGAAACATTCGTCCTTGAACTGACATAGAAATGTACCTGAACAAGCAAAACGATATGTATATCTTCTCCTCATATCAGACTCAGACTCCTAAGTAGACTCATCAGTAGGCCGACTTTTCCAAAGCACTTTCACAGAAGAAACATCCTTACATCTCAACTTTCAAACATGGTGATCTACAATAGCTACCTACTCTTATTCATACGTTAGACTCTCATCAAGTTGCACTCTGCTAAAGTCCAATACATGCAACTTGTCTTCATGATACTTCTGAAGCACGAAAACATGAAATACCGGATGTATCCCTGCTTGGTTGAGAGGCAATGCAAGCCTATAAGAAACCTCCCAACACATTCTAACACCTCAAACGGACCAATAAACCTCGCGCGCAGCTTTCCATTCTTCTCAAATCTCATCACGCCCTTCATAGGAAAATTTTTCAAAAGTACCTTCGTGCCCTCCATATAAGCCATATCACAGACCTTCCTATTCGCATAACTCTTCTACCTACACTATGGTGCCCTAAGACGATCCTAGATCAACTTCACCTTATCTAAGGCATCATGAACCAGGTCCATACCCGAAATCCTAGCCTCACCGGGCTTAAACTAACCAATGAGAGAACAACATTGCCTGCCTTATAAAGCCTCATACTCCACCATCTGAGTACTGAACCGGTAGCTGTTGTTGTAGGCAAACTCCGCCAATGGTAGAAACTAGTCCCATCATTCTCCGAAATCAAATAACACATGCCCTAAACATATCCTCAAGGATTTTAATAGTCCACTCAGACTGGCCATCTCTCTGTCGGTGAAATGCAGTGCAGAGCCCAAACTGTGTGCTCAACTCTCGTTGAGCAGCTCTCAAAAAGTGTAAAGTGAACTAAGTACCACAATCGAAAATGATAGAAATGGGCACACCATGCAACCTAACAATCTCTCTGATGTAGATAAGAGCCAACATCTCTCTATGATGTATAAGAAGTTATCAGCGGAATGAAATGCGCAAATTTAGCCAATTTGTCCATAATGACCCAAACAACATCAAACTTCTTCAAATTCCGTGGAAATCCCATGACACAAAGTCAATAGTAATGCGCTCCCGCTCCTACTCCGGTATCACCAACACTTGAGTCAAACCACCTGGTTTCTGATGTTCATACTTGACCTTCTGGCAATTCAAGCATTGAAACATGCCTAACAATGTCTTTATTCATCTTCCGCCACCAGTAATGTTGCTTCAAGTCAGATATCTTCGTATCATGACCCCAAACTCTCACCTTTAGGATCGTGATAACATCTAGTCTCTACGACAAGGTAAGCCTATCACACTATAATATATGTTGCATCATATTTGGCACAAGACAAAATAATGTACAACTTATAGTACTCTGCAGGGTTCATTATTGTTTAGAGTCACCACCTAATGTTTAAGGTACACTAGGACACCTATATTACACTATATAATGTACACATAGACTATGGTCTACGAAACTGCTGAGATTCTGAGTAAGGGTTCAAGTTATATCGAGGGAAAGGTGTTAGGCAACCCTCAAGATCCACAAAATATGGTTCCTGTGGACTTGATCAAGTAAGGGAGGGAAGGTTCAAAAGAATAATTAACTACGTCTTAAAGGATTTCTCTCACAAAGTAGTCAACACAATTGTCACGTAAAGAATAAATATTCAAAGCATGACTACTTCATTTGTCATAAAATATATACAACAAAATATGCAAGCAGATTGATAAACGAAAATCTTTTTTGGACTTGATTGAAAGAATTGGATTCAAAATAGAGTATAAAGGAAACTTCGATTTACAATTAAAGCCAAACAATTTAACTATTCAAGGTTAATCTTAATTGAATACCTATGATATACGGTGAAGAATTATCTTTGGATAAAAAGCAACTAGCAATCAGCTTACAGAATTGACCAAATAAAGTAGAAGTCCTCATGATAGGGAAGCATAAGAAAGAAATTATCCACATAAATCTTACATGTGACAATTGAGTAACTAAATCTAACAAGGAATGTATATCAACAATCCAAATGATCTAAAAGAGTTTGAATAAATCTGAAGAAGTTAATTTATAAAGTCACATAATTACTACAATGAGTTATATTAAATATATTAAGAAAAATATGTGAAAAAATGAATAAATAATGGAGAAAATTATCTTAAAAAATGAGTAAGTATTTTGTGATTGACTAACATACTTGACTAAATACATAAATAAACGTAAAAAAGGGTTGTCAAGATGTACAAATATAAAGGAATATTGATTCTTATGACAAAAGAAAATTAAGACCATATAAGAAAGACTTTAGAGTTTGTTTTAAAAGAATTGAATAAATAAATAAATACTAATAAATTGCATATATAAACAATCAAACAAATACACAAGGATGCTAAGAATATTATAAACCCTGTACAAGAATAGCCTTTAAGACAATAACTCATGAAGAATGTTGGCAATTATCGGGTTAGGCCAAATGGATGTAGCATTTGAATTAATCATAAATATGATAGAGTCAATTATGATTCCTACAAGTTATGTTCAAAATAGTCAAAATACTTTACAAAGAGAATGGTTTAAAAGAAAGATGCTAATGTACTTGTACAAAAGGTAAGATTCCTATTTTTTAGAAATGAAAACAACGTGCCTTTCATTTATGTATGCAATCAATTTAATTAAGCATGTTTGCACTAATCCTAATTAATCGAGTAAGTTGTAAAATATATATTCGACATTCTACATTTGTGTAGAAAACCTTGCAAGAATTGTTTAACACATGATGTTGTGGATTGGCGGATTATTTGCTAGATGCAATTCACGTAAGTGTATAACAAACAAAATAAAATCAAAGCAAGCAAGCAAGCAACACATATATTTACATTTTTAATATACTTGCGATTTTTTATACATCTTAGAATATGAAGTGCAAAGCGGGGAGCTTTGATAGGGATTTGTCTTTTCATCTTTGGGTGACGTCTTCCGAAAGCAACTCCATATGATAGTACCCGCAAAACCAAAAGTGAGATTATTAGTGAAGTATAAAGCAAATCAACAAACTAACTTGTTTTTTCTTGAAATGACTTTAATTAAAGACATTTTTCATTTAAAAATGGCTTAAGAGAATAGTTTTGGAAAATTATTTTTGTTTTCTTTGAAAATGGTTAAGAAAATCTTTTTGGAAAGCAATTCTCTTAAAAATGTTTTGAAGATATCCTCGGAAAGTAGTTTTGAAAATTAGTTTTAAAATAATATACGAAAATATTTTTTTTAAAATGATCTAAAAATGTGTTTGGAGGCTCGGATGGTGTATGCCATATACCAATAAAATATTAGGACGCGAACGCCGACTTAGTAGCAAGTCTGGTGGTCAACCGTGTTGCCTCCTGAAGCAAGGACATCCACATTCTTTTCTTTTTTTTCCGTTTGGTTTTCATTATCGCCTCATAAATATATTTTGTTCCGGATGTGATGGACGGTGTAGTATCTTATCCTTTATCAGACAAAAATCACCACAAGGCCTCAAAATATTTTATTCTCAGCGGCATAATTTAGCACTATCCATACGTCACTGTCAAATGTTGTGGCTGTTAAAAAAGAATCAGTAATTGCCAACCAAAGTTGTCTTACTGTATCAGAAACAAAGAGGCCATGGCAGTGAACAGAGTTCCAACATAAACGAATAAACATCCAGCCAAGGCAGCAGTAAACAAAAGAAAAGAATTTTCGTAACAATGAAAACGCAGCAGACTCATATAAAGGACAAAAGCCACACGAGTTTCCATGGGCAGAAAACAATGAAGTTCACCCAAAAAGTCAGACAGTGAAATAGTTAGTTGCCAAAACTAAGGCACTGTTATAAATATATATTATATAATGGATGTTCATTTAGTACTCCGTTGTAAATAAGTTTTTTGAAGAAGCTTATTCATATGGAACACTGCCGTAAATATATTTATTTATTTAGTACTCTATTAGAAATAAGACTCCTGAAGAAGCTTATCATTTTGGTACTCCGTTATGGATAAATATTATCCCCGGTAGATGATTATCTACATCTGGTACAGGAACAACTTACACAACAGCTTGTAATAGCAGCTTCCTTTCTTCTATAAATAGAGGAGATTTCAGTTCATTATGTACATCAGTTTGAAAGTTGAATAATATATCAGTTTCTCTCTCACTACAAAAGAAACTCGATTTAGCGACAGATTTTTGCGACGAATATGTTTCCGTCGCTACTTAGCTACGAATTAACTACGGAAATAGAGCTTCATCGCAAAAAAGGTAAATAAAATAATTAGTGTATAATCTAGCGACAAAAGGAAAATTCCGTCGCTAAAATTGGCGCTAAAAATTGGCGCCCTCATTTTAGCAACAAAATAAGAGAGGAAAATTTTGGTGACAAAATTTATTGCATTTAGCGACGAAATGTGTATGTCGCTAATATTTTACATTAATGAGAGTATTTTTACCCTTGTTGCTACGGAAGGTTTTTGTCGCTAGATTTAGGGTGTAAAGGTTAGGGCAAAATAAGTGTTCTGCTTTCCCCCTTCCTAAAAATTAACGTCTTTCTTTCTCACAAAAGAAGACACTAAGAAACCAGTCATTTTGCCTCTTTCTCCTTCTTCTCCTCTAATCATCCATTAATTTTTTCAGATGCGTTGCTACATCAACTCTTTTCTAAAATACTGGTTTGTCTCTACTTCTTTCTCTGTTTATTAGAAATTTTTCTACATTACAGTTTTTAGGGCTTTGGTAGATGTAAGATAAATCAAGATTTTGTGCATGTGGACTCATAGTCTCCACTGCAGCTTCCTCTTCTCTTACTTTTCTTCCTTTCTTCAATCCCATCCCTCCTCCCCCCAACAAAACACCAAAGAAGAACCCCCTCTTGATTTGTGCTTACTTTCAGTAATCCTATAATTTTCTTCACAGATCGATGAGTGTTCAGCTTTATTAATTTCTTTTGGCGGGTTGTATTTTTTGTCTTAAAAATTGAATCTTTTTGTAGTTTTCTTTCTTATTTTGAAGGTTTTTTAGTTTAATACTTGTTTGTTTTTGTGAATTTTTCTTTTGTTGGGTTGCAATTTTTGTGTTAATTTGGAGTTTTTTTGTAGTTTCATTTCTAATTTTGAAGGTTTTTGACTAGTTTAGACTTGTTTGTTTTTTGTAAAGTAGCTTCCTGTTTTTTCCTTTTTTTCTTTTCCCTTTTTGGGTTGAGATTTCTGTCAAAAATCGAACCTTTTTAGTTTATTTTTGATTTTGAAGAATTTTGAGTTTATAATTGTATATGTTTGTTGTTTTTGTAAAGTAATTTCCTTTTTTAAAGTAATTTCCTTATCAAAATGATCATAATAAGGAGGAAATAAGCTCTAGAAGAGCCCATGACATAATATTTTATGAAACTCCAGAAGAAGTTCAGGTATAATCGTCTCGAAGCATATTTGCTGAAAGAAGGTTACAAGAGCTCCAAAAGGAAATTGAATATCTTAAGAAAGAATTTGAGTTGGAAGAACTTGGAAATACAAAACTTTGTCTTGGTATGCAAATTGAACATTTAGCAGACGGAATCTTTATCCATCAAATACGCCTATACAGAAAGGGTCTTAAAACGCTTTTACATGGACAAAGCGCACTCATTGAGTACACCAATGGTTGTTCGATCACTTGAAGTGAATAAGGATTTGTTCCGACCTCCAGAAGAGAATGAGGAACTCCTTGGTCCCGAAGTACCACATCTCAGTGCAATTAGTGCACTAATGTATCTTGCTAATGCTACAAGACCTGACATAGCATTTTCTGTTAATTTACTAAAAATATATAGTTCTTCTCCTACATAAAGACATTGGAACAGATTAAGGATAGATTGCGATATTTAAAAGGAACTCTTGATATGAGTTTGTTTTATGCTAACAGAGATAGTGCAGATCTTGTTTGTTATGCAGATGCAGGTTATTTATCCGATCCTAATAAAGTTCGATCTCAAACTGGGTCCGTATTTACTTATGGAGGTACTGTCATATCATGGCGCTCCACAAAGCAATCTATTGTTGCTACTTCTTCAAATCATGTTGAGATAATAGATATTCATGAAGCAAGTAAAGAATTCGTATGGTTGAGATCAATAATTTATTTTATTCGAGAAAAATATGGTTTGGAATGTGAGAAAAGACCCACAATTTTATACAAAGACAATTCTGCATGCACAACCCAATTGAAAGGAGGATTTATAAAAGGTGATAGAACGAAGCACATTTCACCAAAATTATTCTACAGACACGATCTTCAGAAAAATGGTGAAGTTGATATGCAACAAATCCGTTCAAGTGACAATCCGGCAGATTTATTCACTAAATCTTTGCCAACTTCAACTTTGAGAAGATGGCATACAAGATTGGAATACAGAGACTCAAATATTTGAAACAAGGTTTCCATTAGGGGGAGTAAAATACGCGATGCACTCTTTTTTCCTTACTAAGGTTTTTTACCACAAGGTTTTCCTTATAAGGTTTTTAAGAGGCACCTAGCAATGCGTATTACTAAATATGTGTATTCTTTTTCCTTCACTAGGACTTTTTTCCCACGGGATTTTTTCTAGTAAGGTTTTAATGAGGCACATTATCTTTTAATGAACATCCAAGGGGGAGTGTTATAAATATATATTATATAATCGATGCTCATTTAGTACTCCGTTGTAAATAAGCTTCCTAAAGAAGCTTATCCATATGGGACACTGCCGTAATCTATTTAGTACTCTATTGGAAATAAGCCCCCTGAAGAAGCTTATCATTTTGGTAATCTGTTATGGATAAACATTACCCCGGGTAGAAGATTATGAAGAAGCTTATCCATATGGGACACTGCCGTAAATGTATTTATCTATTTAGTACTCTATTGGAAATAAGCCTCCTAAAGAAGTTTATCATTTTGGTACTCTGTTATGGATAAACATTATCCCCTGTAGAAGATTATCTACATCTGGTACAGTAGCAGCTTACAAGCAACTTACTAGTAGCTTACACAGCAGCTTCCAATAGCAGCTTACACAGCAACTTGCAGTAGCAACTTCATTTCTTCTATAAATATAAGAGGTTTCAGTTCATTATGTACATCAGTTTGAGAGATGAATAATGTATCAGTTTCTCTCTATACTTGTCTTTAGTTTATTTACTTTACAACCGTTATTTTATAACAGGCACAAGATTAATCATAGGCAAAATAATAGTAAACTATCCATATCTCACAAAAATAGGAATCCAACAGTATTAAAGCAGTGATAACGCTGGCGAAGGTCATAGCTCCGTCCAAATGATATCAATGGATTGTTGGAAAAATATTGGTTATGGAGAATAAGAATTAGCTTGAGGCGTGTCAAAAACATGTCCTTAAGTATATTTCTCCCATACAGTGATAAATAAAATTAGGCTTATCCCCGGGATTCAACAAGTTCTTCCAGTTATTAAACTGGGAACAGAACTAGCATAAAATTCTACAAAGAAACCCAGTGTATAGGAGGAGGAAGAAGATTTAGAAGGTTGTGTTAGAAAGTGTGTCTTTAGCTCTCCAAAGACCATGTTTGAATAGATGTTGCTCCAACGACTAGTTAACGGCTAGATAACAGCTGGTTAACGGCTAAATAACGGCTAATTTGACTCAATTAATTATAAATAATTTACTAAATAATAAGAAAATAGAAATATAATATTTTATAGAAGAAAAGGTTTTCCAAATCAAAATATTGGATATTCCCTTTTGAGATACAATTAATTTTTCCAACAATCCCCACAAATCTCAAAAGAGATAAAAATAAATAGTAAATAAAGAAAGAAAGAAAGAGAGATTATTTGCTCGGTTTCGAGTATAATGAAATTCATCTGGTGTCTTAAAGTCTATGAACTAGATATAGATAAAATAAGATTTAACTTACAAAATAATTGGCGAAGTTAATAACTTCTATGAACCAAAAATTCTTGTCGTAAGCTAGATATCTTATTCATCATATTACACTCCCACAATTTTTGTTGTTATCGTGGTTTTGCGCTAATAGGCAATGTGCGCGCCTGGTTTTCAGGAGTGCTCTAGAAATCTTTTGCCATAAATTTCATAGGAGCGGCCTAACTCCACACTCATATATGTCCATCCATCAAGTGTATTCTGCAGTGCAATACACCACCTATAAAAGACTATAGATTATTAGATTAAGAGTTTAATAACTCAGCCTCACATTCCTTGCAGTCTTGCACTATACACACACACCATAGGAAGAGGCATAATTTGATAGTGCATATTTGATCAACTAATGACTTGTTATTACCATATCAACCTACTTCATGTGATCTCCAATCACATAGGTTGGGTTACCATCATTGTTGATAAATCTTAAATTGGCAAAAGTCTCAACCCTTTATGTTTCACTTATAAGTCAAAGGATCGGTCAAATCCTCTTTTGACTACACACAATATGTATAAAAAATTCTCATTTCTAAGCAATTTCTTTATGACATTTATCTTAAGAAAATGTATCTTACGCTTCTCATTGAAAGATTTATTTTCTTACAATGGTTATTGCGCCTTGGCAATCACAATTCATCGATATAATTATTGTCAGTTTAACTCACCAAGAGGTTGGTTAATCAACCTCATTGCCACACAATTCCAATATCATAACACCCAACCAAAAGGTAATCACACAATCACTAGTGAATTTTTCACATCTGAATTAGAGATTCACTGTCATCATTATATCCTTCTAGTACAATAAAAAATTCACATACATAATATTAACTCGTATAAAGTATTTCTCGAGTAAGGCATAAAATCATCTCAATTGAAATGAAACTTAACTTCTATACAAGTGCCTTTTGAAACATCTTTCAACACATAAAAAAATCATTTTCTTTATGTATCTGCCATAGTCAAGCACTAAAGTAAAATTTTTAAAGTATAGAAGCAACTTTAACTTCTACAGAAATATCTCAAATCAGTAGGAAATGGATCATAATTCAATGATTTCTGCATCACCCAAATGACTAAGATATCCGAAATAAAATAACTTTTCAGAGCCAAAAATACAACATTTTTTTTATCTATTAATATAATTTTTTTTCCACAATAAATCTCAATTTTGTAAGACTTCATTACAATAATTTTAATAAATATTTTTCCTCATTATTCCCCTTATGATCAGGCTACATAACTGTTTGCAATACATTCTCGACCACCACACTTTCTAAAATTTTAGACCATTAAGGAGATAATATTTTTACAACTCATAAGGAGTTCCATTTTATAAATAACAAGCTAATAATATAACTTCACCCAAAATATTTTATCTCCAAATTAGAGAATATGTATGTCCAGAGATATCAAGTTCATGATAAAAGTTCACCAACCTTTTAAAAAGTATAGAAATGTAAATACAATTTATTCTTGTGATCTCAAGCAAAATAAATAAATTTTCCTTTGGACATTTCAGAAAATTCCACAACTACCGAAATAACTAATATCATATTGCCTCTTCAAGATGTTAAAAGAGAATATTTAAAACACTTTAGATCAAGAAAACTACAAAATCAGCGCGTATATTTCACTATGCAAAATGCTGTCATGACCCCAAATCTAAGCCAGTCGTGATGGCGCCTATCGTGGAATTAGGCCAGCCAAAACTACTCTCAAATAATAATAAGCTTCCATTTACATCTTTACTAAACTGATAACCCATAAAGGTTTCTTTTAAACATTTTTTCTTCTTTTAAAATAGTGAAAGCTATACCGAATATTAAATACAACCCCCGAGATCCCGGAATCACTGGTCATGAGCATCTACATAAAAATATACAACTCGAAAGAAAATAAATTCTATAGTAGTAAGCAGGAGAGAGAGGGACTGGGGACGCATGCAGCTACCTCGCAAACCTCCGAGAAATCTCTGGAACAGATACACAACTCACCCTTCCCTAAAACCTGGATCTGCACACAAGGTGCATGGAGTAATGTGAGTACACCAACTCCGTAGTAATGAAAATAAATCAGGTCTGAGCAGCAAGAAACACATAAGAATCAACTCATCAATTCACAATAAGCACAACCTTTCTTTCAAACAATGTATACGTTAAATCATCACGCTTTAAAGCCGATTTCAGTAAAAATCATTTGGAAATATACTTGCCAATAGTTTCAACATAACTTTCAAGAAGTTTAGAGTAAAAATGCTAAAAATCATAAAAAGGCCCCTCGGGAAAAACATATTTCATAAGTTCAGAGTGAAAGTGGTAAAATCATAAGTAGCCCCTCGGGGAAAAACATGTATCATAGTAAGCCCCTCGGGCATGCCTCACAGTCACTCATAATCAGCCCTTCGGACATACCTCACAGTCACTCATAATAAGCCCCTCGGCATACCTTACAGTCACTCATGCCTCCCAATCACTTGCCACTCGGCACTCGCACTCAGTAGGTACCCGCGCTCACTGGGGGTGTGTACAGACTCCGGAGGGGCTCCTTCAGCGCAAGCACTAATATCAAGCCACCTAGTGGCGTATCATATCCTCACAATCAGGCCATCGGCCTCACTCAGTCAGAACCTCTCAAAAGTCCCTCGGCCGTATCAGTAAAAAAATGGGGTACTCGACCCAAAACATCATTGTTTTTATATATTAAAATAGTGTAAACCAGGCTAAGTTTCGAAAATAGTAGGCACAATGTGATGATTGTAAATCATCAATAAACAGTGAGGAAATAGCAGTAAAAAGCCCCCTAGGGGTCTAAACAAGTCGGCACGAGGCCCCAAACATGGCTTCTAGCCCAAATATAGCAATAGTCTTTAGAACACAGTTTAGCATATTTAGAGTAAAATACGCAACTCAATATTTGCCGCGGAGAGGGCCAAGTCCAATTCAAAAATCATTGCGCGCCACATACTCGTCATCTGACATGTGCGACATTCTAAAAACAGTGAGAAATATGAAGTCTGGAGTTTCATACCCTCAGGACAAGATTTATAACCATTACATACCTCTACCGGGCCACAATACTAGTCTGTGATGCTCTTGCCCCTCAAATTGGCTCCCGATTGCTCCGAATCTAACCAATATCAGTTTAACATCATCAATATATGCTAAAGGGACACAACCCAATCGGAAACTATCAATTTATACAAAAATCTCGAAATTCGGCCAAACCCGAGCCTCGGGCTCACATTTCGGAATTCCATAAAATTTACATCACTAGAAACCTCGTCCTACCACGATTCTACACTTACCAAGAACACCACAATCGGTCCACAATTGCCTACCGAAATCGCCAAAAGAATTTTCAAAACCTCTCCCTTTTTTTTCCAAACTTTTTCCACTTTAATCCTTCAAATTACAAGCCTAATCCGAACAAACTAGCATAGAAAAGACTTCTATAATCCGGAAACTTACCTCCACTGAAGACCCTCGAATTCTTTCTTCAATTTGCCCTCAAATAAGCTCCAACCGCATGCAACATTGGAAGAATAACCAAAATTTCGCGGAGGCACTCTTTTTTACTGTTCTGCCCAGCTAATCCGCACCGGCGGACCTTTCCTCGCACCTGTGAAATCCCACTAACAGACCAAATTCTTGCACCTGCTTTTCTCCGCACATGCGGCTTCGCAGGCGCGTCCAACTCTTCGCACCTGCGGACTCCTCCTACCTAGCCTCTTTTCGCACTTGCGCATGGACCTTCGCACCTGCGACGTCGCACCTGTGGCTGCCCATCCACAGATGCGGCCACACCAACATCCATTTGCTGCACATTTCCTAAGTTCAAACCCCCGCCAACAATTCGAAATCAATCCTGAGCCCCTCGGGGCCCCAACAAAACATACCAACACACCCCATAGCATCATTCAAACTTATTCGAGCCTTCGAAACACCAAAAACAACATCAAAACACCAAAATTACATCAAATTCAAACCTATGAACTTTGAAACTTCTAAATTTCGCCAACGATGCCGAAACCAACCAAAACACCTCCGGTTGACCTGAAATTTTGCACATATATCCAAAATGACATTACAGACTTGTTTCATCTTCCGGAATTCCATTCCGACCCCGATAACCTATTTTCCACTGCCGACCGAAAATCGCCAAAAACTAACTTTCGCCAATTCAAGCCTAATTCTACTCCGGACATCAAAACTACATTCCGAACACACTCTTGAGTCCCAAATCACCTAAAGAAGCTATCCGAGCCATAAAATCTGCATTCCGAGGTCATTTATCAATAAGTCATCTCTCAGTTGACTTTTTCAACTATTAGGCTACTTTAAGAGACTAAGTGCCTCAATTCTCACCATGACCACTCTGAACCCGAACCAACACACCTAAATGAAGCTGAACCACATATAATGAAGAAGAAACGGGGGAAATGGGGCTAAACTCTCGGAATGACCGACCGGGTCGTTACATCCTCCCCTACTTAAACATACGTTCGTCCTCGAACGGGCCAATAGTTGTTCTCCAACACTATCAAACTGCTACGTGCTTACCATGCACATACCCAGGGGTGATCCCACGTCACCCTATCCCATATAGGTCCAATAGCACAACACCGTTGAAATTTCGAAATCCAATCCTGAGCCATAAACCATAGAACCAAATTCCCACTTCTGAAATATTATACAAGATCAAAATTCCATAACTATAAATTGAACAAGTCTGAACATGCTGAATCAAGCCATATACGCACCCCATATGAAATCACATTATACACCGCGTGACTCAAACAATCATAGCGATAACTTTTAACCACAATAACTGCTCAGAACAACCCAATACTGGTACATAAACTCTTATCAAGAAATGCCTCGCTCTAACACTTCCATATACTGCCGATGGTGAAAGAAACACGTAGAAACTAGCAACCATTCGTCCGATCAGTCAGAGAAGAAGCTCCCCCTTCCCAAACGGGAATTATAGCAAATTTCTAAGTCGACTCCCGATATTTATCCTTCCAACTATGCTGTAGACAATTCTGAAAATATTCATTCTAGGTCCAATGACCTCTTCTCATCCATCACGACCACTCTGATGACATGACACATCGATACAATTCGAAGCCAAAACCTGTGCAACTCGTGCACTTAATAGAAACATCCCAATGTAATCAATGAAAAAAATCCACACGAGAGGACTATCTTGCCATTAACAATTACCATCACCATATCATGCTAACATCCTGGCACACACCGTAAAAATCAAAACACACGAATCCAATACCAAAGGTCATACCCCTACATAACTCCGCTACACTACGCGATCTCATCCAAACACTGGTCCACTTGAAATATTTCAAGACACCTTACCCAAAATCAATAACCATTCGAAATTAGACATCAAGTACTCAAAGTGCATTGCCATAACCACGGGAGAAACCGGACGATACCATGCCACCCGAATCAGAAGGTACATAACCAACGCGTCTCAACCTCGCAATACCCAATTACTTACCTTACTCAAATCTAGCTATAAAGCCCAATTAGAACTGCACCATATGTGCATATAACCAATAATCACCACTCCTCGCAACATCGAAGGGTAACTCATAGATCACTCCAGAACATGAATAAACTCAATCACAATCGAATGGTACATTCCTCAATAATAGAAATTCGTAGCCAACAATTCCGACCCGGTGCAGAACACATACCCATATTAGCCTACCAGTAACCCTAATTTAACTCTGGTCACCCACAACAAATAGATAACTTACCGAAAATTACACAATGACGGAATCATGGTACATACTAACATCTGACTAGCTCTGCTCGCATCTTCACAATTCACAACCACAAAATAACCTGTTTATGAGAACTCTTTGTCTCGAAGTCCATGAAGCGCACGGATTACTATATCTGATCTCAACTTCACCGCTCGAATACATAACACATCCCAAATACTCACTCATTCCACGAGGGATACCCCTATGATTCCTCCGTGTTACCAAGCAACCTGGAATATCAACAGTCGATCCAACAAGAGAGCGCCGCAATACCAATGAAGTACCCTTAACTCCACATATGACCTTTCAAAAATGTATACCCTCATCAAGGCACCCCACAGTGATCTCATCTACCAAGTCATCTGAAACTGTCCATGATGCCAAAGAAATTTGTTTTGACCTTCCTTCCAGAACTGAACCGCGACCTCACATATGCAAATCTCAACTCTATCCACATACCACATACGCCATACCATCTTAAGAAAAATATGAGAACTTCATAATCCCTTCCGAGCCACAAGCAACTACGTACCCAACTAGCCAAGAACTTCCATTTGATCCCATTTAGAAGCAAAATCACTATACATCACCTGCACCTCACACCAGAAGAAAATATGTATCTTTAACCGTGGTGGAAACCATCAGGAACTATCCGAAATCCCATTTGTGCAACACCAAACCGTCAGGACTGAATCCTTCTAACTCAACCAAGCTACCGCAGGCCACCAAAAAATCCAAGAGCATTTCTAAGAAACACCCGTAAAAACTCGTCACCTCATGAACACCCAAAGAACTAATTGTATCCCTTACCATGCCGATCCGACCTACTATCAAGTTGCCCTATTTACCCAAGTTTCTTCTGACTTACCTTCAAATTGATACTTCTCCCTGCCGTAATACCACAATTTTCAACCCAGCTCACCACACGCGACCCAAGCACAAAATCATATCGTCTAAGGCTCATAAGCTGCCGAATACTCTCTCAAATATCCCCAAAAGTACCGCATTCAAAAAACTTACCCTGAAGAGACTTCTTGCGAATCTAAAGCCATTGCACTTCACCTTCCTGATACTGATATGTAGAATATGTGATGATGTAGAAATACCACAAGTCTTGACACCCTCCAACGTAAATCTCAATCACACTAACCAATTAGGCAGAATAGACTTGACCCGTTTGCACACTAACATACTAGGAAAGTAATCCACTCACTTGAAGCCACAAGCAAATTCATACACTGCACACACTACACCTTTTACAATTTCCACTAAATCATTCAAAAGAACCCAATTACCCAATAGAGTACATTACAACCTATATCGAAGAAATTTCCATTACTCGTGTCATTCCCAAACCCCACATCTGCAGGTCATAACTAATCCACCAATATACCTCGAACTGAAACTAATACCACACATAATCGTGTAATCAACTTATCATTAACAGTCTCACCCACTTGGCTCAAAGCCAACGACCAAGACAACCAATAACTCACAACGCCCATAATAACACCACCCGTCTAACAGCTCAAGCCATCTTCAAACTCTCGCATTCACCATTGTAATAGTCATGCCAACTTCCACAAGCGATCTAAACTCAAATTACAACATATATCCTTTACTGGTAGAAGAGAGCTTACTACGGAACATCATAAGGATCACACGCCCCAAGAAAACCCACAGGAGATACCCCTGCCTGCTTAGCCTCAACTAATATATCTCTATACACTTCTGAAGACGATAACTATCACGCAATCACTACACCTTCCTGCATCTGAACACAAACAACGGTTACCCTCGAGGCATCACAATACGCGGTAAGAACCCGAAGTTGATGGCAGAACTAACACTGGAGCGGTGGTCACAGAAATTTCGAGCTTCTGGAAGCTCTACCCACACATGTCTGACCACATGGATACCCTTACTGGAGACCACGTGTCCCAAGAATGCTACTGAACCGAGTCAAGATACACACTCAGAGAATTTTGCATAGAGCCTTTCCTCCCTAAATCCTTATAATGCCATCCTCAAATACTGCTACTCCTGGCTACACAAATATGCCAGGACGCCATCAATGAATACAATAACAAGGAGTGCTAATACGGCTGGAATACACCGTTAATCAAATACATGAACGCTACTGGGGAAATGATCAACTCAAAAGACATCACCAGGAACTCATAACCCAACAGAAAGATCCGTTTCACTCCACAACTACACAACATGAGAGGTCTTCCAATACACTCACAACTCGAAGCCATATCTCAAACCGAGACAGAAATCAAACATTCAATAGTTCTTGCCACATTTCTAGCCAACCCTTTTGTCACAATCAACAACCTGAACGCATCCAACCATCAAATTACTCACCACGTAGCCATCTAGTCACCAATTCTTATCAATAAGAACACAAACAGACATATCAGTCCCCGAATGCACGGCTCACACAATCGAAACCACAACACTCAAGCCACAGAATGAATCCGGCCTCAAATTCTCCAAACTGGCCCATTACCAACATGCCAAAATCACATCTCATCCATGGAAGTCACAAGCCATCGATGCACAGCTGAAACCAAGCGCTCTCGGGCGCGTTCGAATACATGGAAAGAATTCAAGAATGTGATATTTTTCTAAGGGTTCTGCATCTTCTCGAAGATAAGTACAGACGTCTCCGTACCGATCCGCAAGACTCTACTAAACCTGCTCATGACCGGTGAGTCCTATGTAACCTAGCGCTCTGATACCAACTTGTCACGACCCCAAGCTTAAGCCAGTCGTGATGGCGCCGATCGTGGAACTAGGCCAGCCAAAACAACACTCAAATCATAATAAGCTTCCATTTACATCTTTACTAAACTGATAACCCGTAAAGGTTTTCTTTAAACATTTTTTTAATCTTAAAATAGTGTAAACCAGGCTGAGTTTCGAAAACAGTAAGCACAATGTGACTGAGTGTAAATCATCAATAAACAGTGAGGAAATAACAGTAAAAAGCCCCCAAGGGGTCTAAACAAGTCGGCACGAGGCCCCAAACATGGCTTATAGCCCAAATATAGCAATAGTCTTTAGAACACAGTTTAACATATGATTTAGAGTAAAATACGCAACTCAATAGTTGCCGCGGAGTGGACCAAGTCCCATCCAAAAATCAGTGTGCGCCACATACTCGTCATCTGACATGTGCGCCATTCTAAAAACAGTGAGAAATATGAAGTCCGAGGTTTCATACCCTAAGGACAAGATTTATAACCATTACTTGCCTCTACCGGGCCACAATACTAGTCCGCGATGCTCCTTCCCCTCAAATTGGCTCCTGATTGCTCCGAATCTAACCAAAACTAGTTTAAAATCATCAATATATGCTAAAGGGACACAACCTAATCGAAAACTATCAATTTATACAAAAATCTCAAAATTCGGCCAAACCCGAGCCCCGGTCCCACGTCTCAGAATTTGATAAAATTTACATCACTAGAAACCTTGTCCTCCCACGATTCTACACATACAAAGAACACCACAATCGGACCACAATTGCCTACCCAAATCGCCAAAAGAATTTTCCCAACCTCCTCTCCTTTTTTTTCCCAACTTTTTCTACTTTAATCATTCAAATTACAAGCCTAATCAGAACAAAATAGCATAGAAACGATCTTTATAATCCGAAAACTTACCTCCACTGAAGACCCTCGAATTCTTTCTTCAATTTGCCCTAAAATAAGTTCCAACTGCATGCAACAACGGAAGAATAACCAAAATTTCACGGAGGCACTCTTTTATACTATTCTGCCCAGCTAATCCGCACCTGCGGACCTTTCCTCGCACATGCGGACCCGCATCTGCGGTCCCAGGTGCGCACCTGTGAAATCCCACTAACAGACCAAATTCTCGCACCTGCGATCTTTTCTCCGCACCTGTGGCTTCGTAGGCGCGGCAAACTCTTCGCACCTGGGGACTCCTCCGGCCTAGCCTCTCTTCGCACATGCGCATGGACCTTCGCACCTGCGGTTGCCCATCCGCAGGTGCAGCCACACTAGCAGCTTTACACCAGCAGCCATTTGCTGTAAATTTCCCAAGTTCAAACCCCTGTCAACCATCCGAAATCAATCCCGATCCCCTCGGGGCCCCAACCAAACATACCAACACATCCCATAGCATCATTCAAACTTAGTCGAGCCTTCAAAATATCAAAAACAACACGAAAACACCAAAATTACATCAAATTCAAACCTATGAACTTTGAAACTTCTAAATTTCGCCAACGATGCCGAAACCAACCAAAACACCTCCGATTGACCTGAAATTTTGCTCACATATCCAAAATGACATTACGGACATGTTCCAGCTTCCGGAATTCCATTCCGGCCCAGATAGCCAATTTTCCACTGCCGACCGAAAATCGCCAAAAACTAACTGTCGCCAATTCAAGCTTAATTCTACTCCGGATATAAAAATTACATTCCAAACACACTACTGAGTCCCAAATCACCTAACGAAGCTATCCGAGCCATAAAATACACATTTCAAGGTTGTTTACCAATAAGTTAACTCTCAGTTGACTTTTTCAACTATTAGGCTACTTTAAGAGACTAAGTGCCTCACTTCTCACCATGACCACTCTGAACCCGAACCAACCGACCCAACACACCTAAATGAAGTTGAACCACTATAATGAAGCAGAAACGGGGGAAACGAGGCTAAATTCTCGGAACGACCGGCCGGGTCGTTACAAATGCACATACAAAATTATAGTTACAAATTGACATCAACAAATAATGTACAACTATAAACACATCTAAAATTGAAAGGACATTATATGTATTATTTTAATGTCAAAGTTTATCTGCCTATTATGTTCGCTGGAAAATAAGCATGAAAGAATAAATATTGAATATGTATATATTATTTCAATTATGCATACATGACACTTAGATATAATGTTACACAAAAAATATATCAAGTGGAAGATATTACCGTATCTCTTTAAAGTTCATCATAATCCCATAATTGGTATACTCCATAAGACCATTCTGCAAGCTTGAAGTGTAGGTCCCATTTTCCAAATTAGAACAATAACTTGAACATCGTCAAATTTGATTCTCCATAATTAAAAAAATATAAAAGTATTCTTAAGATTGTTGGAAAATTTTTAGTTATGGAGAATAAAAATTAGCTTGAGGTGTGTCAATGACACTGCCCTTAAGGATATTTCGCCCACACAGTGATAAAAAAAATTAGGCATATCCCTAGGATTCAATAAGCTCTTTCAATTATTAAACTGGAAACAGAACTTGCAGAAACTTCTACAAAGAAACCCAGTGTATAGGAGGAATAAGAATATTTAGAAAGTTGTGTTAGAATGTGTGTCTTTAGCTCTCCAAAGACCATATATATATAAGTATTGCTCCAACAGTTAGTTAACAGCTAGATAACGGCTAGTTTGACCTTATTAAATATAAATAATCTACTAAATAATAAGTTAATAGAAATATAATATTTCATAGAAAAAAAGGTTTTCAAATCAAAATATTGGACATTCTCTTTTGACATTAATTTTTCCAACATGGATCGTTGGCATTACTTCGACAAATAACGCTTAACCTCAAAAGCCCATCGCCGGAAAATTGAGGCTCCAACCAGATCTAAGAGTTTCAGCCAGATCTAATTAGTTTTTCGGCAACATTTATGCCTATAACAGTAAAAGAATAACGTTAGAAGGAGAGGAGAAGTGTGAGGCAGCCATGGCGTCGTAGGCGAAGTAGCACAGGTCGACGGACATACTGGACTTGCCGGGAAAACGAGGTCTCGCTACTTTCGACCATAGAGATGGCACAAAATTTCCCATCAAAGTCACCGGCCAAACTGGTGGTCAAATCCAGTGGTGGTGACGCTTAACAGGGAAGGAGGATGGCAGTCATGGTTGAAACCGGCCGGCCACCGGGCATCACTTTCGGCAGCAGCAAACAGCAACAAGAGTAGAGATGAACAGAAAGAGGGACGGTAGTCTTTGTTGAAGAGGGAAAAAAGGGGGATCGGCAGCCTTTGAGAGAGAGATGAGAGTTACTCTCCAATTGTTGAGACAGAATGCAGCTGTCTTGTCTCACGTTTGAGTGAAGGAGAAGTGTGATAGCAAGCATTTGGCCATAAATTCTCAAGAGCAAGGTTCGTTACAATAAACAAATTTAATAGGTCGAAAGTGGAGTTCGAAATCAAAATGTAATTTTTTTGGACTCAAAGAACTAAATTATTTGAAAAAAAACTTAGTGACAATTTTAAAAGGGCACTATACATTAACGGTCATTTTCCCAGTTAACTATATAACCCTTTTAAAAGGCGCTATATTTTAACGTCAAAAAAGCGGAAAAGTATAGCGTTTTTAGCGTCTTTATAAAGGGCGCTATACCCCTACAGAACATAAAATGAAACCCCTCCCCCATTACAAAACAAACCCAGCGCACCCCCCTCCCCCCAGTTGTTGACGAAAAAATATCGAGTGGAGCCCACCGGTCCAACAAAAAGTATAGATTCTCGATCCCACGTCCTAGCTAAGGTGTTATCTCGGAGTGGGTTGCTCGTTTCAGTTCCATATCACCAAATCTTCAACTTTCCAAAAACTTTAAATCGAGGTATTCCAACATAGTTTTTGTTAAAACTCGTATTAAAAATGCATATTATTCATTTTTAATGTGCTATATGTTATTTTGTGATTATTTTGCAATTTATCTAATTTGTTATTTTTTATCCGGACTATAGTATTAGTGTGATAAAAAATTAGTAAAATAGAGAAATTATTATTAGTTGTTAAAAAAAATATTAATTAGTTACTTTTTACTGTGGTATATGTATTTTTGTGATTGTTTGGGATTAAATTTATTTGTTATTTTTATCCGATTTAGATTATTTATTTGCTTAAATACTAGTAAAATAGATAAATTGTTACTTTAGTTCCCTGTAGTGGTATCTTGTGGCCTAATGTAGTGCTCGTATTTGTAATGTAGTGCCCTTTTAGAGTAGTAAAATGTAGTGCCCTTTAGCATAGTATCCTTATAGTTATTAAAATTAATCATTAACTATCTCTTATACCTAAAAATAGGTCAAAAAAGCTGATAGTTCAAACACAAACTCACTCCAATTCTAGTGAACAAACGAACGAAAATAACACGAGAAAACAACAATATTTGTCAAACTAAGTATTGTTATATGAAATTTAATAGTTAAATCCTGTATAGTTATGAAAATTAATTATTTAGTTTTATTATAGTAAAAAATAAGTGAGTAAAAAACAAACATATAAAATAATAAAACTAACATATAGACTAATAAAACTAACATATACAATAATAAACTAACATATAAAATAAAAAACTAACATATAAAATAACAGACCTGTTGAGTGATAAATCGGGGAAATTTTCTTATTAGGAACATAAGAAATCAATATACCTTGCTGCCAGGGGAATTATACTTCTATTAGCATCTACTGCAACGGTGATCAACAACTTAATATCATACTTTTCATAAACATGAGTGTCGTCTATGGATATTACCGGCCGGCAATGCAGAAAACCATCAATTGTTGGTTTAAATGCCAGAACACATATGTGAATATATGTTATGGTATTCTCGGACTCCGCTCAAGCTTCTATTCAACAGTAGTCCTGGGGTTAAAGTGTTGCAATGCGCCCATGTACCCTAGGTAGAGATGCAAAGGACTTATTACAGTTACCATAAACAATTTCAAACACACGTTTGCGCCCGAGAAATGTCTTTCTTTTGGTTATGGTACACCCATACTCCTGTTGGACAGATGTTATACAGTTTTTAATCTTGTACCTTATGGACGATTTAATGTGTGGAATCAAGATAAGAGAAATCAAGTCAACACTCAAGTTAAAATGATTCCTATTGAATGTGTTCATTTCACAATTGTGGGTGCCAATGTATTTACCCATATATTTGTTTTCTTCTTCCTCGCACGCAACATCCAATTACAACTCGTAAAACATCTATGACAAACTACCTTGTATAAGTTGGCCATGAGGCCTTTTTAAGCTGGCAACTTGGGCTCTTACGCGTTTGGTTGGTACGACCTTTAATGTAGCGGGCGAATCGGGATCTTACACTTTTTTGGACCTGAGGCGCTTTAGTTAACCGTATCGAGCCTAGTCTCCGAGTTGGGTTTCCATTCGAGCTCAACGACCCTCGGGTTTTCGAATCAGCCCTGAGGCGCTTTGTGTCGGTATGACCTGTAGCTGGCGGCTCGGGCTCTTACATGTAAGGTCGATACGACTTTTACTGTAGTAGGAAACTTGGGATCTTACGCTTTTCTGGACCTGAGGCGCTTTAGTTAACCGTATCGGGCTTCGTCTCAGAGTCGGGTTTCGACTCGAGCTCAACAGCCCTCATGTTTTCAAATTGGCCCTGAGGCACTTTATGTCGGTATGACCTGTAGCTGGCGGCTCGGGCTCTTATGTGTAAGGTCGATACGAATTTTAATGTAGCGGGCAACTTGGACTCTTACGCTTTTTTGGCCCTGAAGCGCTTTAGTTAACCATATCGGACTTAGTCTTCGAGTTAAGTTTCAGGTCGAGCTCAACGGCCCTCAGGTTTTCAAATTGTCCCTGAGGCGCTTTTTGTCGGTATGACCTGTAGCTGGCATCTTGGGCTCTTACGCGTAAAGTCGATATGACTAGCTGGCAACTTGGGCTCTTACGCTTTATGTTGGTACAACCTTTATTGTAGCGGGTGACTTGGGCTCTTACGCTTCAGGTTGGTACAACCTTTAACCGCTTCTTTTCGAGGTTTTTCGAAGTAAATGGAGGCCTGTGATTTTATGGCAACAGTCGGACGTCTCCGAGTTGCGTTAGTTTGGCCAGAGCCTTATGACGGTTGTCATTGTGTTTGGCCGTAGCCTTTTAGTCCCCGAGTTAGATAGCCATGGCGTCTATATCGAGGGTATGCCTTTTGGCTCTTACAAGTTCGATATATAACCTTGACTTTGATAGGGGATTTACTCCTATTTTAAGGTCTTACAAATTAGTACATTCCTTGCTTGAGGTCTTATAGTTTTGATGTTGCCTTGTGGAGGGCTTACAACTTCGTAGTTCCCGGCCCTGAGGTCTTATGGCTTCGAGTTCGATAACCTGATGAGCCGGTTGTCGGGGGCAGTCCCCGAGTCAGAACTGATGTTGCCTCGAAGAGGGCTTATGCTATTGATATTGCCTCGTGGAGGGCTTATGAGTTAGAAGTTTCCGGCCCTGAGGCTTCGAGTTTTATAGCTTGATGAACCGACTGTCAGGGACAGTCACCGAGTCAGAGTTGATGTTGCCTCGAAGAGGGCGTATGAGCTCGGAGTTACCTGCCCTGAGGTCTTACGGCTTCGAGTTTTGGCGACTTTGGCAGAGTGACTGTCGAAGAAGGTTCCTGTGTGCTTGTCAAATTTTTGGCCGTGGGACCGTCTCTTGTAAAAATGGTAAACTTCTTTGATGTGCAAAATTTTTTGACAGAAGATACTTCTCTGATTACTTGGTACAAGTATACAAGTTTTTCCTATCGAGGGTTCAATTATTCTTTGCGGACACGGTTCATTCGATAGGTTGGTCCGATACATCATTTTCCTGTCGAGACCCTCTTTGGTATATTTCAGTGATCTCCTGGGGGGATGCCCCTCAGTATTCGAGGTTGATCGAAGGGAAGCCTTGAACACTTGGTGAGTTCTCCTTAGGTAGCATATGGATTTTTCCTCATTAAAAACCTCGCCGGTAAAACCCATTTTGGGATAAAATCCGACGCGAGGGAAAAAGAGCGCAGCGCATGCTTTAAACCTAAGGCCTCCGAGCTGGGGGGATGTTTTGGTTCCCTTTACTCGCATACCTGCGCATTTGGTTAGTGTAAAAGTTTGAAGGAAAGATGGGGATGATTGTACCTTAGCAATAATAAGGCTTGAGCATTGATATGTTCCAATGATTTGGCTGTTTCTCGCCTTCCATGGTGCCTAACTTGTAGGATCCTTTGCCGATTATTCCGAGGACGCGGTACGATCCTTCCCAGCTCGGGCCTAGCTTCTCTTCGTTAGGGTTTCGAGTGCTTTGCGTGACTTTCGTTTGGACTAAGTCACCGGTTCTGAAATATTGGAGGTTTTCTCTTCGGTTGTAGTATCTTTCGATTCTTTGTTTTTGGGCGGCCATCCAGACCAGTAAAGTTTCTCGCTTCTCGTCTAGTAGCTTGAGGGCCATGGTCATGGCCTCATTGTTTGAGTCTTCGGTGGCATGTCAAAATCTGGCACTTGGCTCCCCAACCTCGACCGATATCAAAGCCTCGGACCCATATACCAAAGAGAACGGCGTCTCTACGGTGCTTGATTTAGAGGTTGTCCGGTATGCCCATAGTACTTCGGGCAGCGTTTCCCTCCATTTTCCCTTCGCGTTTTCTAGCTTCTTTTTCAAGTTCGGATGATGGTCTTGTTTGTGGATTCGACTTGGCCGTTTGCACATGGGTGGTAGGGCGTCGATAGTATTCTTTTGATTTTGTGATCCTCGAGAAACTTAGTTATTTTGCTTCCGATGAACTACTTCCCGTTATCACACGTTATCTCGGAGGGGATCCCAAATTGGCACATGATGTGATTCCATATGAAGTTGATGAATTCTTTTTCTCTTATCTTTTCATAGACATGTGCTTCCACCCATTTTGAGAAATAGTCAGTCATAAATAGAATAAATCTAGCTTTACCTGGTGCCGTTGGTAGGGGGCCGACTATGTCCATTTCCCATTTCATGAATGGTCATGATGATAAGACCGAATGTAGTTGTTCACCAGGTTGGTGGATCATTGGCGCGAATCTCTGACACTTGTCGCATTTTCAGACGAATTCTTTGATGTTCCTTTCCATGCTATCCCAGTAGTAACTTGCTCTGATCACCTTTTGAATTAAAGAATTGGCACCAGAGTGATTTTCGCAGGTGCCCTCGTGGATTTCTCGGAGCACGTAATCAGTGTCTCCTGGTCCCAAGCATACTGCCAGTGGGCCATCGAAGGTTCTTCTGTATAGAGCTCCACTTTCGTCGAGTGAAAATCGGGCTGCTTTGGTCCGAAGGGCCTTTTGTTTCTTTTGGATCCATAGGCAGCTTTGCACTTACCAAATAATCGTTGTATTTGTTTCTCCAATCCCATGTCAGGCTGGTGGAATTTATTTCGGCATGGCCTTCTTTGATCACTGATTTTGATATCTGAACAACAGTCCCGAGGAGTATGTCATCTTCCTCGACGGATGACCCCAGGTTTGCTAGTGCATCGGCCTCGCTATTCTGCTCCCGAGGTACGTGGACCAGAGTCCATTCTTTGAAACAACGCAAAGTGTTCTGAAGTTTGTCTAGGTACCGTTGCATCCTATCCTCTCGAACCTCGAAGCTCCCGTTTTGCTTTGACGGCTTCCGCTCCCAGGCCTTTGGCTAGTTCGAAACCTGCAATGATAGCCTCATACTCGGCTTCGTTGTTAGTCAACTTTGCAGTTTTTATAGATGATCTAATCACACCACCTGCAAGTGGCTTCAGAACTATGCAGAGCCCGAATCTTCTCATATTTGAGGCACCGTCGGTGAATAAGGTCCACACCGCTGACGATGAGGCCGTTTTTAGCAAAAGTTCTTTTTCTACCTCGGGCACGAGGGCGGGCGCAAAATTGGCCATGAAGTCGATCAGAATTTGAGACTTGATAGCCGTTCAGGGCTGATATTCAATATCGTATCCCCCGAGCTCGATGACCTATTTGGCCAGCCGGCCTGACAATTCAGGTTTATGCAATATATTCCGAAGAAGATATGTTGTTAAAACACATATAGGATGGCTTTGAAAATAAGGTTTCAATTTTCGAGATGCACTTATTAATGCAAGATCTAATTTTTCTAAGTGTGGATACCTGGTTTCATCATCTCTCAGGGTTCGACTTACATAGTAGACAGGAAATTGTGTACATTGCTCATCTCGAACCAGCACGCCATTTGCCGCTATCTCAGATACTGCTAGGTACAAATATAGCGTTTCATCCTCCTTTGGGGTGTGGAGCAAAGGCGAGCTTGAGAGATACCGCTTCAATTCCTCCAAGGCATGCTGGCACTCCGACGTCCACTCAAAGTTGTTTTTCTTTTTGAGTAGAGAGAAAAGTGATGGCCCTGATTTGATAACCTCGAGATGAATTGGCCCAGTGCTGCTATCCGCCCGGTCAACCGTTGTACGGCCTTTAAGTTGTTTACCACCATGATTTCATCGATGGCCTTGATTTTGTCGGGGTTAATCTCAATCCCCCGGTTTGATACCATGAAGCCTAAGAATTCACCTGAACCTACGCGAAGGCGCATTTCTCGGGGTTGAGCTTCATGTTGTAGCTCCTAAGGATGTCAAAAGTTTCCTGAAAATGAGTCAAATGGTCTTCTGTGCGCAGAGATTTAACCAGCATGTCATCAATGTAAACTTCCATGGATTTGCCTATTTGATGTTCGAACATCTTATTAACTAGGTGTTGATATGTGGCCCCTGCATTTTTTAGCCCGACGGGCATTACATTGTAGCAGTATATGCCATACTTTGTTACGAACGAAGCCTTTTCCCTGTCCTCGGGGTTCATTTGAATCTGATTATACCGGAGTAGGCATCGAGAAAAGTGAGAGTCTCGTGGCCGGCCATGGAATCAATCAATCGATCGATGTTGTGCAGCGGGAATGAATCCTTAGGGAATGCTTTATTTAAGTCCTTATAATCTAAGCACATTCTTAATTGTTCCCTTTCTTGACAGCCATTACTATATTGATCAACCACTCCAGATACTTTGCTTCCCTGATGGACCCTATTTTGAGGAGTTTTGTTACCTCTTCTTTGACGAATGCATGCTTTACCTCGGACTGAGGCCTCCTTTTTGCTTCACCAATTTGAACCTGGGGTCGACGCTCAGTCGATGGGTGGTTACTTCCAGGGAGATCCCTTTCATATCTATGTGGGACCAAGAAAAGCAATCAACGTTGCCATTAAGAAATTAATGAGTTCTTTCCTGAGTTCGGGGGTTAGTCCCGTTCCCAGCTATACCTTTCGATCTGGTGGATGTTTCACCAGAACGATTTGTTCCAGCTCTTCGGCCGTTGATCTTGTTGCGTCCGATTCTTCGGAGGCAACAAAAGTTCGAGGGGTGAGGAAGTCTTCCTCGTCATCTTCGGGGACCAGCTTGTATTCGGACCCCTTGGAGGTGGAATATATGGGCTCGGGCGCCACATTGTGCACATCGAACATTTCTTTTGCCACGTGTTGCTCCCCATATACTATTTTTATGTCATATGTGGTTGGGAATTTCAACATCTGGTGGAGAGTCGACGGTATGCCCTGATGCTGTGTATCCATGGCCTTCCTAGCAGGGCGTTGTATCTCATATCCCCTTCGCCGTTTACCAGCAGGGCGTCGTATATCAAATTGTACCGGACACATCGACTGGGAGGACGATTTCCCCTTTCGTTGTTTCGCTCTCCATGTTAAACCATATGAGGTCATTAGAATCGGGTACGATTTGGTCAAGCAGCTTGAGCTGCTCCACTACCCCGAATCTGATTATACTGGCCGAGCTACCTGGATCCACGAGCACACGCTTAATTTGAACGCTATTTAAGAGGAAAGAAATTACCAGCGCATCGCTATGTGGTTGGGATAATGCTTCGACATCTTCCTCTCTGAACACGATAGTTCTTTTAGGTATACAACTTTGAGTTCGCTCTTTTGTGGCGGTGGGCACTTTGGCCCGTTTGAGCACGGGTTCTTGTGGTCTGCATTCTTCAGGATCATTGTTTTCACTTGCGTTTACTGAGTTAGACATTTTTTGACATGAAATTAAAGATTCTTGGGCAAGAAAAACTGTGAAGAATAACTTGTGTTTTTAGAAAACCAACACTAAAATAATCACTATTATTTTTAGCCCAACGGTGGGCGCAAACTGTTTACCTTGAAAATGGTAATTATAATTATATTTGGTTGTGTGGTTCTAAAAATATGTGATCTATTTTAATACCGGTTGTTTTGGCAGTAGATGCTGAGTATGAAGCGAGAAAAACGAAATAAGTGTGAAAAGAGCTAGATTGCGCAAACCAAGTATCGAAGAGGCCGGTTTCGAAGGTGGTAGGGCAGGCGTCGAGGTAAAACTTGAGAAGCTTCATTAGGGGCTATCGATAACGGAATAACATTATTGAATGCCTTAAGGTTAGCCTACTTATGATCAATAATAAGCAATAAATGACGAGTAACTCAAGAACACAATAAATGAGAAGCAATAATTCAACGAGACAATTGTAGAGAATGTTTTAGAGAGCAGAGAATGTTCTTATTCTTGTATTAATATATTATATGTTACAAAATGACAAGGGTCCCCTTTATATATGAGGGGAAATCCCAACATGGTACATGTATAATTAATGGAAAGAGATATGACTGGTACAACCATTTAGTGCCACGGTACGGGCCCGTACTATTTAGTGTACTTTGTGAGCTTTAACCATACACCTTCTGGAACTTCCCGCTTTCCCATAACGTTCTCCGATGCTTGCCCTTCCACGATATATATTGACTCCCCGGGATAATTCCTCGAGGGATGCACCTCGAGGTTGAAACTCGTACTCTCCGCCGATACAACCGCGGCCAATTCACTCGGAGTTGCTAAAGAAGCCCAAAAATGGCCCTTGCCCGATTTCACCGTATACAACTTGAAAATGAAAATTAAAGGGGTCTTAGGTTTATTAGCCTACAGGATCAATTCTGTGCAATACTCGGTAAACTTTCCCCAATTAGAGGTGACGCTTAGCATTAGCTCACATGTCATCATATCCTTTACTACCCAATTATCCTCCCCTTAATTGTTACTTAAGTGATTCTAACACGTACTCTATGCGTGCATTACCCGCCCCTTTACCTATGGCCCTGGAGGTGTTTAGGAACTCTATTAAAGTGGTTCTAGACTCACCTATAGTGCCTAAAAGGAGAAAATCTAAGCGACAAGCAAAACCGATAGGACTGTGATATAACAAAGCAGTCAAATGCTCACATTTACCTACACAAATAAGAAAATAATTGCACGTCTCAAACAACAATTTAAACACTTTAAAGTCCTATAGCAAGATATCTAGATGAGCACAAAAAGCAGAAGATGCAACATTTGTTAACGCGAGGCAGTGAACCTTAATTAGCTTGCCTACTGATTTCATGGCTTACTGAATCTGGGCAGTTTGTAAGCAGTCAAAAAAAAGAAACACAATTCAGAACTTCAGAATTTTAGTTTCCCTACAGGCTTGCCTAGGCGTGGATCAGCGGTATCCTCTAAACATTAATCAGGACCATAACTCTAAACCAGTGATTGATTTTAAACAGGCAGTTTTTATTCGTTTAGATCCTATAGGCATGCTATCTATACACCAAAAATGATCACAAGCATTACATCATGACATATAAACACTGAAAATTGATTTTACACTTTTTATCTCTATAAACATGATATCTAAGTGTCAGACTGTTTTTTTATTCCTATTCCTTATGGGCATGCTGATTTCAATATGATTTTCCTAAGGACATGATATCTAAGTGAGCATAATGTTATACGAGTTGATAATTCCCAAAGAAGACCCTATAGGCATTGTTTCTAATGCACATTAAGACTTGAATATATGCATGAACGTGAATTTTGATACAGAATTGGTAAACGTCCCCTAATAGGATTTCTAGGATGTAGAGTGGATTCAGGATAAATGATGAGATAAGTCCTATAGGCATGATTTCTACCCGATCCCAACAAAGATATATAAAAATCCCTCGCAGCTTTACTAATAACCCCAATATATTTTTTTCACAAGATTTATTATTACGGACAGGATATAAATGAATTGCGGAATGAAATGACTATGCTATAGGGAGCCTGGATAGGCCCAAATGTAAACCTGGAAAACCAGGCCTTCAACCAAGTTTGAAGTGTGCCAATAACTCACAATACACCAAATGGGCTTCTGGTGTGTCAATGTTCCCAAGGGCCTCAGGGACCCCGGGCAATGCTCACACCATAACCCTTTCAAAGAAATAGTTTTCGTGAACAAAATTTGGAAAAGCCAGCCTTAGTGTGTCAGAGTTCAGAGGAGTCTCATGGACTCCTAGGCAGTGCTCACACTGGAGGGGCAGGACCCTAAGGGTGTCTAACGGGCCGGGTTGACCCGTAACCGGCCCGGCCCAGACCGGTTAAAACCG
>MDKI01161107.1:0-16872 GCA_005239505.1 Nicotiana paniculata | reverse complement strand
CCCAACAAAGTGGGTCAGGAAAGCTTGTTTGAAATTTTGAGGTTACTGTAGCATTTCTTTTTTGCGAATCAACTTTGCTTTCTTTAAAACTTGCTAGATCATTGGAGTCATTTGTTAAATTTAGTTAATTGAGACTAGTTTTTTTTTATTTATTATTATTATTTTATTTTTTTTACCGCTGATGTGTTAATTCAAGGTTGAACACTGGTTAAGTTCAAGTTTGTGATTTTCTTGGATAGATTATGTGAAATAAAATATTAGTAATGAGTTCATTTGTAATGTATTGGTTATACTAACATTTAGGGGTCAAACCCACGCTTTCTTTACCATACTTACTCATGTCCCCAAAACTCCATGTCAATCTCAAATTTTAGGAAAACAACTTATGAACATTGTAGCTTGCTTTAAGTGCTGATTTTTTCAAAATAAAATCAAGGTACGCGTTTGCGCGGCTTTGGAGTTTTTCTTAAGTAATTAACTGTTATAAATTGTGTATACGTCCGCGTGACATGATTTTTGACGCATCAATTCAAACAGGTATACGTACGCGTAACTCATCTTAATATGGTTTTCAAAAATAAATAATTGAATAAATAAAAGCGGTAAAGAATATAAAAAATGCACATAGGTTAAAAGCAGTAAGTAAACAATTTAGGCCAAGTTTAATCATTAAGCGACCGTGCTAGAACCACAGAACTCGGGAATGCCTAACACCTTCTCTCGGGTTAATAGAATTCCTTACCCGGATTTCTGGTTCGCAGATAATATAAACAGAGTCAAAATTCCTCGGTTTTGGGATTTTAAATAAATGGTGTCCCGGAACACCGTAAAAAATCCGGGTGGTGACTCTGAATAAATAAAATAAATCCCTAAATTGAATAATGTCACTTTAATTGGAAAAACTCTCATACCCCCTTGGGGTGTATAAAAAAAGAGGTGTGACAACGTCGACCCCTATGACGATCATATGAATGACATTTTGGGGTTCTTCTTGTTCATTCTTCCTATTGGCACCCCTTTCCTTGAAATGATTCTTGGCTCGATCGCTAAGGAACTCTCGAAGGTGACCCTCGTTGACTAGACGGGCTACATCATCCCTTAATTTCCTGCAATCCTCGGTCCCTATGATCTGCAATATAGGGTTGGTATCGGTCTTTGTTGACCTTGACTCCCTGTCAACGTCCCTCTGATTTTTACTTGTCGACCTGTTTGGATGTACTGAACCGGAAGGAGCTCCTAGCTGGTCGTCCTCGACCCTAATCTTCGATTGATATCGATTGTGCACATCTGCCCAAGTTACAGCTAGATACTCAATCTAATTTTATTTCAACTTACGTGATATTATCGAACTCCGTTCATTCAACCCTTGGGTGAAAGCTTGGACGGCTCAATCATCTGTGACCGGTGGCAATTCCATGCGCTCCATTTGAAATCGGGACACGAATTCTCTCAGTATTTCACTATCCCTTTGTCTTACCTTGAAGAGGTCTGATTTCCTTGTTGCGACCTTTATGGCCCCGTCGTGCTCCTTTACGAAAGAATCTGCTAACATGGCAAATGAGTCGATGGAACTTGATGGCAGGTTGTCATACCAAATCATTGCTCCCGTAGAAAGGGTCTCTCCGAACTTTTTCAACAGCACAGATTTGATTTTATCATCTTCTAAATCGTTACCCTTGATGGCGCATTATATGAAGTAACATGCTCGTTGGGATCGATGGTCCCATTATATTTGGGTATGTCTGGCATACGAAATTTCTTTGGAATAGGCTCCGGAGCAGCACTTGGAGGAAACGACTTTTGTACAAACTTCTTCTAATCTGTCCCTTTCAAGATTGGCGGTGCTCCCGGTATCTAATCAACTCGGGAGTTGTATGTCTCCACTTTTTTGTCGTTGGCTTCGATTTTCTTCTCACCTGATTCAATTCTTTTGGTGAGCTCCTCGAGCATCTTCACTACCGCAGGGTCCGTCCCCGATGTGTTACCATTTGACCTTTCTTGTATTGGCTAGGTATGACGAGTAATTTTTGGCTCGACCCTATTCAGAGCTCTATGTTGATTTTGTAACTAAGCAATAGCGGTTTGCTGAGCCTGAAGCATCTCGAATATCACTTGGAAGCTGACTCTTTACTCCTCTGCCTTGCGTTTCTTGGCCACCAGATTGGCCTTCTCTGCGTATACTCCCATCGAGATCCGTGCCTAGGTCCGCATTTAGAGCAACGTGCGAACTGACATCGACGGGGTTGACAACCGGTGCTCCTCCGAGATTAGCCTGTGGCACCTCGATTCCTGGAGCAATCATATTTTCATTTTCCCCGCGCAGCCCGAGGCGAGGCCATTGTCACTGTGTGTGGATGCGTTATTGAGTTTGACATGCTTTAACTTGAAAACAAAAATTCTTGACAGAACAAGCGTAAAATAGTGAGTTTTATCAGAATCAGTACTAAACAATCACTATTATCCTTAGTCCCACGGTGGGCGCCAAACTGTTTGCCCTAAAAATCGAGTAACAATTAAACTTGTATTGTGATTTTAAGGATATGTGATTTAATCTAATACAAATTGATAAGCGATGAATTAAATAGAAAAATTGGATAACAAAATAAACCAAACCAGTCTGCGAGCAGTGCCTTGAGCTCAATTCGAGATGGCCTCGAGTTTAAATAATAAGAACAGTAAAGAATTGAAAACAATGAAGAACAGTGATGAACAGTAAAAGAAAGTAGCGGATATATATATTGTTATCAGCGATCAATGTATTTATAAATGAATGGGATTCCTCCTTATATAATAAAGGAATCTTAAATAAGGTACAACTCTAATAACGGAAATAAATCTCACGATTGGTATCAATAACCACTTTGAATTTTTTTGATCTGCTCCGAAATTTTTGTCGTGATCTTCGAACGATTACTGATATCTCGTCATTCCATTATTACGCCTTACTAGAGATCAATCATGCTTGGTCTCAATTGTTGCTAGCCTCGATCTCAACGAACACTTTGATCCCCAGGCTCGATGTTCTATGTTCGAGCTCGAACCTGATCTGTTACGAGCTCATATTCGAGGCAACTTCCCTTCTTATGAAACCGAATATACCCGATTTCGACTCTATGCAGATACATAGAAAAGATTCTCTTAAGATAGCTTCTCTCTTTAATCTTAAAATCAAAGCAATTAGTTTCTTAAAGGGTAAAAAAGATGTCATCATTGATTGCAATTGAATGTTTTGCCCATATTAATTAAAACCATCTAGTGGCTACGGATTGTTTACTATTCCGTTCACTTTTATTTGTCTATTATTGATATTGCACACTCCTTAAGAAATAATGAATAAAGTGCATAATTTATCATAATATCAATATTAATTGGTGTATAGTCTTAATAGATTTGAAAAATGATTTGGAATGAATAATTAATGCTTACAGAAAAAATAAATTATTTTTCTCTTGATATGAGAAAGTGGACAAGTAAAAGTAAACTTAGGGAGTAGTAATTATATATGTGAGCTCCAAATGATGAGTGGTGCAGACCAAAAAAAATATAGTAAATTCCAGTTTTAGGTTGGAAAATGATACCCCCTCACATTTTGAATGGTAAAAGGAACCCCTTATGTATTCTTTTTCCGATTAGGCTTTCTTTTTCTTCTTTTTTTTAAAAAAAAAATAATAATAATAACTCCTTGTTTATTTTTGATTTTTTTTACACATTAGTTAACCTTGATTAAATATAAAAGTGTGACTTAAATCTTTAGGACAATCTTCTGTGTTGTTGCTCCTTCTAGATGAAAGCTAACTTTTAAACATTCTTTACTAGAAACCAAACAAGCAAAAGCAACTTAAAAGAACATAGAATACAATATTATTAGATACCTAAATAGCAACGGATAATCCAATGCTTATCAAAATTTTAGGCCAACAAATTAAACAATTTCTTGCAATTGGAATGAAAAAATAGGAATTCTTCCATGATGATTGACGAAGAAGAAGAACACATAGGATTGAAATGTTGGAAAATTAACCACTTGAATATTAATATACATAATAAAAATATTTTTAGAGAAAAAATAATAGAAGTGGAAGTTGTATAGTCTCTATGAGATAGATGCGAGAATCCATCATATTGAGCAAGAAGTTACTTTTGAAGAAGATTGGAATACCATACTGTTGTGCTACCCATGATTTCTCAATAATAAAACGATGCACTCTAGTCATATTGTAGTATTTTAGTATTTGTATAATGTCTTTTGAGACATGAAATTTGGAAAACAATGCTATAATATATATATATATAAACATTGAAATTGGTAAACAAGCAAAAGGCCACTACCATGACGTGGTACTTCAAAAGTAAAGAAAGTAGCTCGCCTTGAAAATTGAGATGAGTTTAGATTTTTCAACGATTCCAAAGCCACTAATATAAGTTTCACATAAAAATAAATTACTGTAATTTGGCAACCAAAATTTTACCAGAATATAGCGCAAAAAATATGCCTTGGTGCCAAATATATTCCCTCCAAAAAATATTTTTAAAAAAAATATATATATAGGAAGAAAAAAAGAAAGCCTAATCGGAAAAGAATGCATAAGGGTTCCCTTTCCCAATGTATAAAGGTTAAGGAGGTAATAAACTGAATTTTGCTCAAAAAGAAAAAACATCTAAAACTACATTGGCTTATTTTAATTATATGTTTAAGGTTGCAAAAAAAGCTTTTTCTCTTGCACACAACATTGCCCTCCGAAGAAGACATACTCATTTGGAGTTATCAGATTTGTCTCTAACTCAAGTCGTAAAACCAAAAGGGACACTGGACACCATAAATTAGATGAGAATCATAAAAGATAGTAGGATCTAAATCCCAGATTATATATAAAATAAAGTGTAGTCCACAAAATCCATAGAAATGTTCCCATAGTTATACCATCGATTATCTTTGCCACGGCTGAGTAAACTATTAAAGAAGATATGTGTAGTCAGTAAGTACAGCCACAGGAGAAAAACCATCTTTACATGGTTATCCATAACAGTAGCATAAACGAGACATATCTAATTTATTTGCATATGTCGATTACCCTAAAGACAAAAGCATTGGGATGTATCAGAAATAAGGGGTTGTCATGTTCGTGATTTATTCCTTTATATATGCACCTCTCCTATATCATTTGTCAAGAAATTAGCAAAACGCCATCTCCAAGAAGCCAAGAAATGGTGGCTTCTTTGGGAAACAAATCAGATTAAGTTTAACTTCTCTACACTCATTATACGTTATCAACTCACTTATAAAATATGTACGCTTGAATACAAATATATACTTTTAATAAATAATAATTGATAACCTGAAAAAAATAGTAATTAACCTGCTTTCATATGTTAAATTAAATTATTAGCATAAAAGTTGTATACATAGTCACTCTTGTATAGCTTAAAAGTTAAATCCAATAGCAAAATGCCATCCCCAAGAAGCCAAAGAATGGTGTCACAAATCACGTTGAGTGTGGAAATTTTGGAAGTTACTTGAGAAATGAGAATCCTAGAAACTTCCCCTCACCCAAAATTAGGAGGGTCCATGGGAGGGTGGATATATTGTATATTAAGAGTATTTAGTAAATGTCTAGACGTTCTAGGGGAAGGAATGTGTGTTAGTGATCTTTTTTATCTAAAGTCGAATGTGATTGAGCACTCATCTCTGTGCCCTTTTATTTCTTGGGATCATGAGAGAACACCCAGTGAAATGGAGACGAAATTTTTGCTAAGAAAGCAACTTATTATAAGGAAAACAAATTTTTGCTCATCAAGTAAACAAGACAGCAATGACACCTAATTTTTCACCCCAAATGCCAAGCCAGACATGTCATACTGAAGTTTGAGGCCTCTAAATATTCAAAATTTAAGGCAATAACCAATAGGTCCGAGAATCTCTACCCCGATAAGTGAAGATACTTCATCTAGTAGTTACCCTAGATCAATAGGATCTAAAAGTTTGGCCAACAAGATAAGGAAGAAGAAGAATATGAATAGAGGTAGCAACATGTTCAACTTCCCTACAGATTTGGTAGTGTCTTTCTTCTTCACGATTGTTCAACATAAAGAATATGAAGGCAGGGTTCTTAGATGTTTTCTGGCAGCATGTCACATTTAAAGAATATCCACCCTAGAAATTTGCCGCTGTTCGGAACTCTTGCAGCAACTTTACTAAAATCTGCAGCAATTATATCAACTAAGCATATGCTTATGCTGTGAAAGATTAGAAACAGAAGTAGATGGCAGATTCTCAATTTGCTTTCCTGCTGGAATGGAGGTGGTAAAAATAACTGAATGACTTCCCTGCTTTCGCACGCAAACCTGCAACGAAAGATGACTCTCACTGTATCAAATCTGACCAATTCCTGGAGGCTGCCTTGAAATGCACCTGAAACCCAAGCTTGATTTGTCTTTGCCTAGCTGGATGCGAGAAAATAAAAACCAGCTACTTCAAAAAAATACTAAAGCATAACAATGCATGAGAGATGGAGATTGTGGGAAACATAGTGTGGCATAGCCATCTCACAGAGGATATCCAATATGGCCAGATAAATTCTCACGAACAGGGGTAGAAATAAGAATTTTGGAACATCACAGTTAATATAATTTTACATTTAAAACCATAAAAGAGAATGTAATCATATAGAAGCAGTAAATGCAATATATAACGATGGCAATAATATTGACCTCTAACAGCGAACAAGCAATCACAGACTCCAAGAAACATAAGCATATCACTCTCATCAAAGATTTATATTTGAATGATATCGAGTGAAGGTCTTCAATTAGCATTAATAAATGCGCTTTGCCGAATACGAATTTGTTTCATCTTATCCTTCTCACTGGACCCGTTACCTCCATCAGAATTTACTAATGGCTCATCTGGTCATTCAGAATTCTGAATCAACCTTAACCCATAGATAGAGATTCTCTTTACCCAGTCATAGTAATGAGATCTTATCACTTGGCGTCAAAATAAGATCTTTTATGATTCAGTATATAATGGGAAAATATGAAGCGAAAGAATTGCAGATAGAAACCAGATAGGGACAATAAAAAGAAATTATGAAAACACATTCTCCTTTAAATTCAACAATAATGCTTCAGGAAAAAGTAACAGAACTTGAAACCTAAGCTTGCATTAAGCTCTCCTATATTTTATTTGGCCTGCTTCCAACTTTGGTCTGCCAGAAAAGATTGTCAATATTCTCTTAAACGGAACACTTTACAATCATCAAAATCTCTTCGCATGATTTTGAGCATGAGTGAATGATACATTTCTCTACTCTTTTCACATCTTCCTACTAGGAGTATTATTTTAATATAATCTAGGAACAACATATAGTAACCTGTTCACACTCTTTTCTCTTGATCTTGTGAGAGTCAACACTGAGTCGCTGATCGGTCCATTCAGGACGAGGAACGAATGGAGGTATTACACCTAAACACCCAGATGTTATCTACAAAGTTATTACACTTCTCCCTTCTCGAAAATCTTTCTAATCCTGCACTACAAAAGTCCTTTTTCCCAAAATGCTTATTTTTTCAGATGTGGAGCAAGGGGAGGAGATGTGGGAGATGGTAACTTGAAACAAAACTTCCAGTACCCTTTTTCATAAGCTAACCTAAGAAAACGTGGTATCAAAGCCTTGGCCAAAAAAAACCTTTTCTCACTCAGAAGGCTGCATATAACATAAGAAGCCACAGCCTGTTTCTCCTAATATATAAATCTAACCAAAAGATTCTGGTGAACAATATAACATTCACAAAACAAATTTTAGCTTACTAGGAGACCCTTAGTATATTAAAGATATAACCACTAGAGTATATTAGAGAACCCCGTGTTAGATAATCCTTAAGAACGAACTTTTGCAACATTATGGACCCAAACAAAGCATTTATGATATAGAGGATTTACACAGCCGACTACAACTAGTTTGGGATTGAGGCATAGTTGTCGTTGTTAATAGCTATGCCAGCCTGCTTCACCTGTTGTCTCATAATCTTAATTTTGCCTTGGTTAAAATTAAGATCTTTAAAACTCAAATCTTCATCTATCCAGAGACATTTTTGTCCATCTCCACCCTACTCCAAATGTGTCCTCCTACTCCAAATATGTTATCCTTTCTGCTATCTGATTTTCAGCTTATAGAGGAAGACCTCTACATTAGCCCTATATCATTTCAGTTAGCACTATATCATTTCATTGTTTCCATGAATAGGCAAAAGAATTAAGGAACATATAATCAAAAAGGGGAATGAGAAGTTTTAGGTAAAGAGCAGGGGCATGGACTTGCAGCTCTTAAAAGCTCATCACATTCAGCCACTAATCTAAAACAAAAACGGTGAAAATGCACTACAACCTCTTAAACATCATGCTCTATTCAGGTCCATTTCATTCCAACACTAAATATTTTGTCTTTTAATACAAATTGGAACTTCTCTAATAGAGTTTGTCTATATCTTAAACTTATCCCTGCACAAACATACAAATCTCAGACTTAGCTCCATTTTGTCCTTTTTCCCCAAAGTCTCTGGGACGATTATCTCTATTTCCTATTAAGCAAATATTTTTTATGGCAGACAACTTTTCAGGGGCCTTGCTAAACGAATAACTTAACCTGCAACTCTGTTTTTAAGATTAATGAATAAAGACCCCCATTAAACAGTATAAATAAGGCCAAAAAGGTTCCTACTAGAAATATAAATGGAAACATGGGTAAGATAGGTATACTAGATGACATTACAACACAAATGAAGAAAAACAAAAGAGAGATTACACAATGTACCTCCTTGTTATTGCAGATCTGGTCCAATGGTTATTCTCCACATGGTTATTCTCCACAAGGATATGGGAATACCTTATTTCATCTTCAATGAATCAATGATAACAGAGTGGTGGACACATGCTTCTTCGTACTCGTAGTATAGCTGGTATGGAACCATCATGACGCAAATATTAAATTCTTAGATGGTATTACAACTTCATAATATTTCAACGATGACAAATCTTAATAGTACAATTTGGCCTAGATAAAAATATTAACAAAAAAGATAAGTATGGTGATGCAAGACTTAGCTAAAGATAGGGCAGAATGGGGAAAAAAGCTCCATATAGGTCTTATTTGTTTTATAACCGTGGTGTCCAGGCCAGCTTGTACGCACCTCGACTAATTCCACGGGATACCTGCCACCTCCCACCAACAAGTACCAGGTAACACTATCCACCAAGGCTTGGATAGATGGGAAGAAATCACCTAGTGTTTTTTGCCTCCGTTGGGATTTTAACCTGAGACCTCATGGTTCTCACCTACTTCATTGACCACACCCTAGGGTGCACACACTATTATTTACAAATGTATGCATGTGTATATATATTATTTTGGTATGACGATAATATGTCAGAGCTTAAAGAAAAAATTCCTATAGCCAACTCCAACTTGTTTGGGAATGAGGCGTGGTGGTTGTTTTTATTTGGTGATGCAAGAAAAAGAAGAAAATACACTAACATAGTGAACACTAAGAGATATTGGTGCCAAAGAATAGGACAGAAAAATAGTTCTAGCACAAAGCTAAAATAGTTTGAGAAAAGAAGGCCAAGAAAATAGTTTTAAGGGGAAAGTTGCAAAATAGCCAATAATTAAGGGGGTTATATAGCATTTTAGTTCCAAAAAAAGTAAAGCATTTCAGTTCAAAAAGATAAAGAGCAAATTGACAGAGCTTGTAGAAAGCAAATTGACAGAGCTTGTAGAACACATTAACTAGAGAGGGAGACGACAAACCAGAGCTATTAACCAGAGGAGAATGATATCTGATCTAGAACCTTACCAGTTGATTCACCTGTAATGGAATAGCTCAAAAAGAAAGGGGAAGTAAATGCTAACCTGCACAAGTTAACCATCAAAAGCAAGCAAACGAAACAATGCTTTAATTAATTTTTAAATATGCAATGTGGACTAGCTCAGTGAATAGCTAATAACAGCATCTGAAGGGAGGTGCTGCAGAGGAGCTATCAAACAACTACAAATCAAGATAGCTACAATCAGAAACAACAGAGAAGACCACTGTAATGCTACAGAGTTTCTGTCAAAAATCATGTCATCAGAACATCATAAATTCAATATTAAGGAAAATATATTTAATCTAGTTCCATACGATCTTTTATAGACAGCTTATAACACAACTGAAAATTTCATCTCCAACACAATATATATTAAAAATACTCATCCCTTGATCAAAGTTCAAATATTAATTAAACTTTTGAAGATCGTGGACATCCAGTGCCACTTCCACAGATAACATTATCAGAGAAACTTTCAAATTTATCGTTCTTGAAGACCACAGGAGGCGTGCCTTCAGGGTCAAAAGCTAAATAACAAACAAATAAAATGTCATTACATGACCATCATTTACTTGAGCTGTTAAGCTAGTGCAAACTCTTTCACAATTGAAAAATATGCAATTTCTTCCAAGAAAAGAGCTGAATAAAAAATCCATCAGGCTGTACCTCAAAAATAACCAGCAAAACAGGACAGGTTCTAACTTGTACACATATCACCTAAAGGTAGTATCATATACGGATATACCCCTTCAATCTTATCCACATCCAACACCTAGTACTGGCTCGCCAGCTAGCTTATGTGATCAACTAAACCACAAGAAAGTTTTCACAAATAAAAAGAAAAACAAGACCAACCAAGAGAAGCTGTTCATAGATCAACTCACCTCCTAACCAAGTAAATTTGGTTTTAATCCTGACCTGTTCAAAGGGACTGAACCATGTACAAACTTTTCGGACATAAATCCCTAACCAGATTAAATCAAACCAGACCAAACTGAATGAGGGTTCAGAACCAAACCAGTCAAATCCACAGGCCTGTTTAATCAAATTGCGCAAGTTTTCTTTTCTCTATCTTTTTTTTTAAAAAGAAATATCCAATAATGAAAGATTTATGGACTAAGAAAAAAGATTATATCTAGTTTAAGCCATTGGCATCTTTAGAGTTTTAGAGAAAAACAAATGTAGGTTCGTTAGATTACAGGATCAATACATCTACATGTAAATACTCCTTGTCTTTTGCAACAGTGGATATTGCACATAAGGAGAGTATGTGTCATCAAATTTATCATTCTAGGTGACCACAGTAGGAGTGCCTTCAAGGCCAGAAGCTAGAAATACAAACAAGTGAAATGTCACCACATAACCAGCAACCACTTGAGCTGTTAAACAAGGGCAGACGCTTTTACAAGTGACAAATATGCAATTATCTTTCTAGAAAATAGCTCAATAAAACATCCATCAAGCTGATAATGAACCTGTACATATAACACCTAAAGGTATTATCATCTAACCATTTAATATTATCCAAATCCAAAACCAACAAGAAACTTGACCCAAAAAAAAGGAAATAAAATAATAGTCCTCCATTCATCTTGTTTGACACCAGCAAGGACTTTTGAAACATAAGGAAAATATGAATAAAATAAAATTAAACAAAATAAATCTAACAGAATAAAAAACAAATTAGGTCCAACTATATGAGAACATCTCATTACGGACAAAATGGGGATGTAAGTATTAGATGTCTTAACACAAAAGTGTCCATCTTTAGGGACTGATAAAAGAAAAAATACCATTATGCGAACTTGGAGTACAAACATTTCACTAATTGAACAGTCAATAGATGCTAGTATGTTGTTCAGAGAATAACCTGAAGGACATTGAAGCAATTGAACCATTGTCAATTCTCTACATCAAAACAACATATCAAGATAGCCAAACAGTTGAAACTCAACAAAGCAAAACATGTAAGAACACAACCTAAAACATCACAATTCAAAATCAAACAAAATCCTCAAAAGAAACCAAATTTGGGTTTAATCCTGGACCTGTTCAAAGGAACTGAACCAATTAGCTATCCAAGTTCAATAGAAACCCTAATTGGTAAATGTATACACACAAAATCCTCAAAATACTAGGTAAACAAAACCCTAAGATTCATCAAGATCTAGTAAATTTGGCACCCTCCAAAACAAATACTCCCTTAGTTCCAATTTATATGGTTATAAAAGATTCTATTAAGAATAGAATTGAAAATTTAAGCTAAATTATTTCCAAAATTAGAAAGGGGTTTGTAACATACCAAAAAGAAAATAGGTTCATATAAACCAGAACATAGAAAGTACTAAAATGTATTATTTTAAAATCATTATTCAAAACCAAGCAAATTTAACAGAGAAAACTGAAAATTCTTCATTCACGAAATAGCTGTCCATTACATACCATATAATTTCAAAAGTAAACTGAATTGGACAATTCTTTACATCTACAAGCCCTAACCAAAACACAAGTTAAAACAGATTAAGAGCTAGTAAATTTAGTCACAGCCTTGGTACCCTCAGAAACAGCATGCTTAGCCAATTCACCAGGAAGCACAAGTCTCACAGCAGTCTGAATCTCCCGAGAAGTAATAGTAGGCTTCTTGTTGTAACGGGCCAATCTAGAAGATTCCTGAGCCAGCTTCTCGAAAATGTCGTTAATAAAGCTGTTCATGATCCCCATAGCCTTACTAGAGATACCGATATCAGGGTGAACCTGTTTCAACACCTTGAAAATGTAGATCTTGTAAGTTTCAACTGACTTCTTTACCCTCTTTTTCTTCTTATCTCCTGCAGCTGCTCCAGCGCCGTCCTTGGGAAGCTTCTTTCCTGCCTTTGGCTTCTTCTCAGCTGCTGCTGCTACTGGTGCCTTCTCAGCTGCTGGCTTCTTCTCGGCGGGTTTCTTCTCGGCTTTTGGTGCCATTGTGAAAACGCTAAACAGAGAAAATTTGGAGATATTTGAGGACTTGAATGTGAATTTGTGAAGAGAGTTGAAGTGAGGGGTTTAATTATATAGTGGTTTGGAGGAGGGTTGTTATTGGTCTTGATGGGATGACGCGGATCATGAGTTATAGCCGTTGATGTTGGATATCAATCGACGGTGAAGAATTGTTAAGAACTTAAAGGCAAAGTGTCTTGAGGAATGATTTGAAAATTTGAAAAGTTATCCGCTTTCTCTTTGGTTTGGCGGTAATTCAAAAGTGAATTTCGTGTTTGGGAGTATTCATTACTCGGTTTAGTTTTTTTATTTTATTGGATTTTTTGATTTTTTTTCACATGAAATACAAATTCAATACCATAAATCTTCTAGATTTCTTTATTTACACATGTTTGCATATGTTTTAGTGTCAATTATTTTCGATTTGTAATGACTTTCGAGTGTGTTGAATGTAAAAAGTTCTTAATTTGATTTAATTGTTAGAAAACAAACTCAGTATAATCCCACAAATGAAGTCTGGGGAGGGTAGTGTGCACACAGACCTTACCCCTGCCTTTAAAAAGACAAAGAGGGTGTTTCTAGAAGACCCTCGGCTTAAGATAGGTAAAAGGAAGGCAATACCAACAAGAATACCAATTAGAAAACCGAAGCAAAAATACAAAACTAAATACACAAGGTACTAAATCAGAAGACCGACAAGAAAGCAATAACAAGTAATCACATAAGTCAAGGGATACGAGAACTCACAAATAACACTAAATCATGTACTAAAACTACTGATATTGACAAAGACAATGCTCAGCTACTTGTCATAATCCTCTACCTTAATTTTCAACCCCAATACCTTCTTTTCCATGGTCATGTCCTCAGTAAGCTTGAACAATGTCATATCTTGTCTGATCACCTCTCCTCAATACTTCTTCGACTTGCATCAACCTCTTCTTAGGCCTTCCAGAGCCAACCTCTCACACTTCTTCACTGGTGCATCTGTGTCTCTCATCTTCACATGCCCGAACCATCTAAGTCTCGCTTCCTACACAGGGGTCACGCCCACCTTATCCCGAATAATTTAATTTCTCATTCGATATAACCTGATATTCCTGCACATCCATCTTAACATCCTCATTTCAGTCACTTTCATAGTTTGGACATGGAGTTCTTGGCCGACCAACACTCCGCCCCACACAACATATTCGGTCTGACCATCGCTCTATAGAACTTACTATTAAGTTTTGTGTGGCATATTTTTATCACACAAACACTGGAAGCGAGCCTCCATTTCATCCATCTCGCTCCAATATTATGTGTAACATCCCCGTCGATCTCTATTTCCTTGTACAACTAACCCAAGGTATTTAAAACTTTCTCCTAGGTATGACTTGCGAATCAAGCCTCACGTCTTCGTCCACTACCTAAGTTGCACGACTAAACTTACACTCCAAGTATTCGGTCTTGGTCCGGCTCAACTTGAAACCTTTAGACTCTAGGGTCTACCTCGAAACCTCTAACCTCTCGTTAAAACCACCTTGTGCCTCGTCAATTAGAATAATGTCATCTACAAATAACATGCACCACAGCACATCCCCTTGTATGAGGCGCGTCAGCGCATTGATCACCAAGGAAAAAATAAAAGGACTGAGGGCTGACCTCTGGTGTAACCCCATCATAACTGGGAAGTGTTTGAGTCCCCTCCCACGGTCCTCACTCGGGTCTTAACTTCATCATACATGTTTGTAATATCCTAATGTATGCAACATGAACCCATCTAGCCTCCAAACATCTCCATAGAACCTCCTTTAGCACTTTGTTATAAGCCTTCTCTAAGTCGATGAACACCATATGTAAAACCCTCTTTCTCTCCATGTACTGCTCCATTAGCCTCCAAACAATGTGAATAGCTTCTGTAGTCTATCGTCCCGGCATGAATCCGAACTGGGTTTTCTCCACCACCCTCTCCCAAACTTTAATAGTATGGCTTAGTAACTTGATGCCCCAATAGTTGTTGCAACTTTGGATATCACCCATGTTCTTATACAGCAGGACCATTATACTCCATCTCGATTCTTGGGGCATCTTTTTCATCCTAAAAATAACATTAAATAACCTTGTGACCCACTCTAAGCCCGACCTACCTACACTCTTCCAAAATTCCATCAGGATCTCGTCCCCTTTCTCATCTTACGCATAGCCCCCTCAACCTCCTCGACTCTTATACGCCTACAATACCCAAAGTCCCGATGGCTCTCTGAGTGTTCTAAGGCCTCATTTATTTTTATTAAGATTAAAACGTTTGAATCTGAATACACATATGAATATGAAGATGTGTATTAAGATTCAGACGTCTGAATCTGAATACACAGCTGAATGATTAATATGTTGTCTCTAGGTCTGAACACTGAATGATTAAGACTATTTGTTTTTAGTATCTGAATTTGTACAATTTATCTATATTTAAACATACCATATATAAAATTCAAATAAAATAGTTAATTAAATATTTTTCAAATTCTAATGTTCAAACATTAAAACATATTTCTAATAACGAAAATACAAAACTATCAAGTATTTCTTCTTCCTTGCATTAGTTGAAGTGCAAGTTCTTCACGCGTATTGTTCATAAATTGCGAATCTTCAGGTGTCCAGCTAGGTCCGCTTGTTTCATCCAGTTCTTGTTCGAGTTCTCCTTCTTCCTCAAATATTACTTGAGGTAAATCATATTGATTAAACAAGTCATCATTTAGACGTTCTTCCTTGATAAAATTATGAACTGCAAAACATGCAATAACAACATTTCTTTGGACATCAATAGGATATGGAGCCATATTGTCCAATATTGAGAATCTTGCTTCTAAAACTCCATAAGCACGTTCAATAATATTTCTGAGTTGGGCATGAGCGTGGTTAAACTTTTCCTCTTTATTTATGGCTCGTCTACGATGATAATCTCCTAACCAATATCGAATATTACGATATGGCGCTAAAAACCCTCGAGTGTTAGGATATAACGCATCACATAAATAGTATTTGCATGTCATCAAAATAAAAGGTTAAATGGACATAATAAACATCCTAACTTATTATTTCACAATAACTTAATAAGTTGTATCACTTACTAGGAGGAGGAATTGGAAAGCCATTATCTGGATTAGATGTGATATCTGTTAGAACACGTGCATCATGTGCTGCCCCTTCCCATCCAGCAAAAACATAGGTGAAGACCATGTTAAAATCACATATAGCTAAAACATTCTGATAACATTTACCCTTTCCTCTTCCTCCGTAAACAATTTGTTGATTAGCTGGAATAACTGCATGTACTAATGTCCCGTTGAGTGCACCTATTGCTCCCTGCATATAAAGAAATAATTATTTTTATGTTAAAAGTTATGAAAATTTTTGTAACGAAAATATATAATAATTTTATAATACATAATACCTTAAAAAAATTTGTAGCTTTGTATGAGCACCAGGAATATGCGAATTTGAATCGGATGTTGTCGATGATATCTCCTCTTTGGCAAATTTCATCATTTCTTCAAGAACCTCGTGAAAATATTTGTAAACTGTTTGCGAAGAATATTGAAATCTTCTCTTGATAACTACAAAACTCTCATTATGGCCTATAATAGTAAAAAATATTGCAATCTTTTCTTCGACAGAAATATGTTTGTTGTCTACGAGCCATTCTTTATGTCTAAAATGCTGACATAGTTGAACATATGCATCACGAGACATGCGCATCGATTCTAAGTATTGTCGACTAGAGTCGGACAATAATTCTGATGTGTACTTTTCACCAGATAAAGACGATGTTAAATTGATGTGTGGCTAGAATTCATGATTTTAAGCATTATATACCTTGCATTTTATGTGTTTTAATGATAAAATACACGTCGTATGTGCCTAATAGGGTTCATTTTATGTGTAGGTGAATTGGAAATGGAAACGGGGCTAAACGGATTCAAATATGCCGAAAACTACGCGAAAGGGGACACTCGGGCGATAGCCGGGCGTTGGAGCCAAACAGCCTGACC
>ML331246.1:0-15345 GCA_005239505.1 Nicotiana paniculata | reverse complement strand
GGCTAGGGGTTGGGATGGTTGGGGGTGGGTGGATTAAGGGTGTTTTGGGGGTAGGTTGGGTTGTTGAGGACGGGGAATAGGGTGAAGAATGTTGGAAAAAAGATTTGGAAAATATTTTCCCTTCTTTAGATACGAAAAATATTTTCTTTCAATTGGAAGAAAATGAATTTATGAGGAAATATTTTTTTAAATATTTAAACCAACCAAACATGAAAAATTTGAAAAATATTTTTTGAATATATTTTTCTTCGCACCAAACACACCCTAAATGCAGGCATCTTTTGCAGTATAAGGGAAGAGATCCCAAAATCAAAATTGGTTATCCGTCTATTTCCGTCGTCAAAGTAGCTAAAGTTTTTCCTCAGTTCCAAAAGAAATTGCTCTGTTATCAACTGAAAAGTTTAATATTAACTTTTTTTCATAATGATATTTTCAAATATTTTTAACTATAATCATGTCTCTTAGTACTTTTATGTAATTTTTAATTATATAAATTTATTCAAAATATCAGGAAATCAATATTCAAAATTCACATAAAGGTTGTTTTGTTTACTTTGTATGCAGGAACTCGTCATTTTTTTTGGAATGAAGAAAGTGACATTTCGACAATAACATATCACGCAACTTAATAAGTGAGCCCAATTGAAATTACGAGTGTCAAATGCGCGAATTAAGCTAAATTTAGGCGAGTTAAGTAGTTTCTTGAATCAATAACAAGTTTGCACATCGTTGGCACAAAATTTAATCGGGTAAGGATGGGTGTGTTAATTTTAGATATTAAACAAAGTGTCGTAACACAATCCCTGCTAGTCCAAATTATTTTTCATTTTATTTATTTATTTATTTTTATCTGTTTAATGACCAATCATATAACAGAAGTTTTTCCCTTTATTTATTATGATTATATCTAACCAATCATTTGTTTAATTGCACAAGCTTTTAAATAGGTTAATTTGTGTTATGACGAAAAAAACTTGTGTTATGCTGAAATTACCCGACAATAATATCATATTATGCTAAACTCGTCCAAACTCGGCCTAGTTAGCGGATTTTCACGGACCAGATTTGATGTTCAGTAATCCGGATGAGTGCAGTTTGATTATTTAAGGGTTAAAGGCCTACATAATTCCAAACAAAATTAAAGGATTCAAATATCACTTACTTTAATGTGTTGATAACTTGATATCTCTACCAACTGCTCTAGTCACGCGAGCGTCAGTTCTCCTTTTTGTATTGTATTGCAGGGTCCTTTTGGGTTCTAGGTTGTAGTGGATGGACAAGGTGCTCTCCCTTTAATTGATGACTAGTGACCCACAAATAATATTTGGCCCATATGTAATTCCTTTTCAAAAAGATACCGTTGAGCCCGCAACACACTATCCACTCCATAAAAATTTAAGAGGATTTTTCAGAAATCAATATTGTTCGGTGGTTATTAACTTTATATATAGTTATTGTATATATAATTATTTTCTATAACTACTATTCAATTGTTACGGAGTTGTATTTATGAATACAACAGCAAAAAACGCCTAAAATCAGGACAGTCCAGCTGTACGCGCATGTATTCACATATATCTGCGCCATGTATTCATGAATACAGTAAAAAGAATCACCTTAAAAATAGGTCTGTGCAGTTGTCTAATAATTATATCAATTAGCGTGATATAACTTAACAAAATCAATTTTAACATGCCTCATTATCAACCCAATTAATTAGAATGATTTTCCAGTTGTATATAATTGTTGTATTTAACTTTTGTATTTAGCGTGTTTTAAAATTTTCTTTTTTATTGTTGCATCCATTAGATTCAATATTTGTATTTACTGTATTCGTTATTTTATACTCAGTGTATTCAAATGTATTTGTATTAATAGTATTTTAGTTATTTCTAATACATGTTATTACTGCTGCAATTAGAGGTGTCAATAGATATTTAAAAATCGACTAAATCGACCGAACCATACCGTACCGAACCGATTTTTAGGTTTCTTTTAAAAAAATGTAGGTTTTTTTATATAAATCTGTAACCATACCGATAATTAGGGTAGGTTTTTTATTTTATGAAAATAAATCAAAAAAATACCGAACCGTACCGAGTAAATTTATAATATGAAAAATATATTATATATTAAGTTTAAGAATAATAAAGCATTAAATTTTTTCTTGAACCTTGAAATTATGAAACCGTTATGAGCCAACAAGTAATTAAACTCAAAATCCTAATTTCCAAACCTATTATGCTACTCCTATTGAAACTAAATTATTTTCAGGATATTCACTAGCAAGACACAAGATGTTGTAGCAATTATGAGTAGCAAATTACAATGTATTGAATATATTTCCTTTCGTATGATTTAGATTTATCTTTTTGAATATTTAATCTTTTATAGACTTTATTCTTGAGTCCTAGTTTGGTTAATATCTTTCGTGTTTGCTTAGTTTCGTTTACGTTGTTGTAGAATAGTTGATGAATCTATACTTTAGGCCATCTTTCATGTTTTCTTAATTCATCACCTTTTAAACTCTAAAAATAACTAGAGAGTTTTGTCAACTCTTATAAAAGTATGTATGTTATTGCATTCTACTTCTACTAGTGACTTTTACATAATATTTTAAATAAAATTATCGAAAATTAATCGAACCGTACCGACACCGACATGATTGAGACAGTTTCGAAAAGTCTAATTTTGGTTATATATAATAGAATAACTGAAAAAATTGGTATGATACAAATTTTATAAAATAACCGGCCGAACCGAACTATTGACACGCCTAGTTGTATTCAGTATATTTCATTGGTTGTATTAACTGTATTTCTATTTGTATTAAGTGTATTTTATTATATTTTAAAATTACATTGTTTATATTCTGTTCTATTTTAATATTTGTATTCACTGTATTTCAATGTTTATCTCCTGTATTCAGTTGTATTAAAAAAATACAGACCTTCGAGATACATAAATACATGCGAAAAATATATATTTATACAAAAATAACATGTTTGAGTGAATTTGTAAAGAATACAATGTATTTGTATCATTGCATGTGGCTAAGTTACAAAGAAGAGAAGAAAGTTCATCGGAGATGACGTTTTTTGGCCAAGCAAAATACTATATACATTATACTACAACTAAAAATGGAGACGAATAAAAATTCCGGCCCTCAAATCTTCTCTGCCGTAGAAAATATTGCAGTATTCCTACTCGGATTATCCGACATCGTTTTTGCTTCCCGTGCAATGGCCCTAGCCTTAGAGAGAAGAGAAAAACCAAATTGAATAGAAAGAAATATGTAAGAGGCCATTTGCAATAATTAAACACCAAAAGAAACTCTCTGTTACAAATTATCTCATATGAAGGAAGTTTCAATGCATAGAAGGTAGGAAAAAGGGGGAAACTCCAATGTGTAGCTTTCAAAAGAATGCTTTCCATGTAGTTGCACATTAGATAACATGAGATTTGAAGAGAGTGAAACGCAATATATTTTCTCAGAAGAGAGAGAAAGAAGAAAAATTCTGAGAGAGAATCGTGTGTTACTTGAAAGAAAGATGGAGGAAAATCATAAATAACGTATTTCATGTTTCAATTGTAGTATATACCATAAATACGTATTTTGTTATAAAATATAAAAGATAGCTATAGAAAATAATATTTTAAAATAATTTTAGTTTATAATAAATAGGTTGTATATCTTTGCTATAGGAGGTAAAAACTCCAAAATTTAATTGGATCGGTTTTTTATATCAATTGATATAAATTTATCATGATTAAGCAATAAATTACTATAAAAATATGTACTATATTAGTTAATATATTTATGAAAGTATATTTTATGTATTTATAGAATCTATACTATATTAAAAGTACGAAGTCCCTTAGTGAAATATTGTTTACCGTTTCTACGTTTTATAAATAAATTTTATATTGGATAAAACTATAATTTAAGTTACTTTCCTGATAATTAAGACTTCAAAACACACTAAAATTTGACTTATTAATTTTTTTCATTTAAAATACATAGGAATTTCCACGATTTTAAAACATTAAGAGTTTGCCTCATTCATTTCCTTATTTGAACTATAAAACATAAAATAAAAAATAACGGCTTGTAAGATTCTGATTGTTAGAAAAGAATTATATACATCATGATTGCATGAACAGTAAAGGACTAAAGAATTACGACAACATATTAGCGTATAAGCTAATTGATTATCGGAACATGCAATCAAGTTAATAGGTTGTGTGTCGGCCCTTTGTAAACCATATAGTCTCAACGATGACGAATATATTAAAAAACTAATATGTTTGTGTGAATTTCGGTCTGTTTGAGCAATAATTTTATTTTTAATTTTTCTTATTGTGAAAGATTTTTTCCTTATTTAGACAATGTAAAAAGTCTTAGTATTTAAGATTTAAAATCACTTACAATTTTATCTTATACTATTATAATTACTATCTTTTCACTTGTGTTTCATCAAACTATATTGTGATCGTTGAGTAGACCAAGTTGAACAAGTTAGCCTTATTATTGTTCAATTTCATTAAATGACCATAATTTCCTTTTTAAATATTGAAAATGAAAACTTGCAGAGCCTTCAATTTTGCACACTACCAAAAATCTGGGGCCACGTCTGGGTCCAACAGAGAATCAATAGTCAAATACACTTGACCTTCATGGTTTACCTAATAGCTGTCGTTTAGGAAATCATCTCCTTTCTTCTTTTTCTTCTCATTTCTCAAAGGAAAGGAAGATACCAATGCTTTTTGAAAATTAAGACAAAACAAAATCAGCAGTTCCAAAGACAAGCGTGCCGGTTTTTGTTAAGTAAAAGTCGTATACATATTGACAGCATATCTGATGCTGTGTCCCCCCTTTGTGTACTACTCACACTATGTTACGTTACTTAAAACTCTTTAAAAAGCTATAGAAATTATTTACTCACAACTTTTATTTTTAATTAAAATCAATCAATTATCTCTTAATATCAAATTAATTAAAGTAGTGCAAATGATTTTACTCTATATATTGTGAAGTTATTCATACCTTTTATCCTCACTAAATAGTTTCACATTTGTCCTTAACTTCAATACAGTTCCCATATTGATTTGGTAGATTGGACGTTTCAAAATTCTTTGCATAAAAGATTCAAGTTTATCTCTTTAGTACCAATTTTGATCTAAAATTACAACGACAACAATAAATTCAGTGAAATCTTACAAAATGGGTCGGGAGAGGGTAGTGCCATAGACCTTGCTCCTAACTTGAAAAGGTAGATAGATTATTTTTAATAGACCATCGGCTCAAGAATATTATGATCTAAAATTACCTTTGTTATATTTTAGATTGAGCTAGTAAGTGTAAACAATGAGTAGGAGATGCCAATGTTTTAGAATGCGTAGGCGTAAGTTGAGGCGTTTTACATATGCCTCAGCGTGACGTAAGCTCCGAGGCATGAGGTGTAAGCTCCATGTGTATTTAATTTTTAATATTTTATAAAACAATATATATGTGTGTGTGTGTGTGTCCGTGTATGTGCGCCCATAAAAATACTAGTCAAAATAATCTATTATACGGTACTTACAAGCACAAGTAACTTTAGTCGAAAAGAGTAAAATTTTCTACATAGAAGAACAAAAAAGGATGATTAACCTGCAATTTGAACTTTGAACTTGATGCTACAGAGGAGAATGAAGTCCTCTTTGTATTTGTAAAAAATAATTGAATATTCGTTGCTTTTGAGAGATATTAGCAGACTAGCGGACAAGATAAAAAATTGGAAAAGACCATAAACTATGGTTTTTATCGACAAAAACGGTCTTGACTTTTAAATTTAATACATTTCAGATCCTTTTTAAAATATTTGAGTAATTACAAGCTGACTTTTGAGAATTTGGGTATTATATGAAGGACTTATTCGACAAATTTTATTTTAATTTGAAAAAGTCTCTAGGGCTTATGCCTCACTACAAAAACAAGCCTCAAACGCCCGAGCGTATGCCCCGAACTGTTGGGCGTACGCCTCTTGAGACTTTCGCCCCACACCATCGCCTCAGGGCATTGATGCGTGTCGCCCCGGGGCTCGCCCTGAAAACGCATTTTAAAACACTGCGAGATGCTTTATTAATAATAAAAATATTAAGGACCCAAAATATAAAAGGATCAAATTAAATATTTATTATAATTGATGGATATTCTTAAAAGCTTGTAAGTGAAAAAAAAAAAACATCAATTTTTGAAACCTTGAATTTTTTTTTTAATAATTGATCATATACTATGAACAAATAATATTTTCAAAAGATTATTAAAAAAGAATTATTAAAATTTATGGTCAATCGGGAACTAAAAGATTTCACATTGTTTAACTAGTTTTATGTCGAGTTTAGCTGACTATATTTTTGTGAAGCCCTTGTTTATGCTTATAATAATTATAGAGAAGATTAAATGAAAGGTGTGAGTTTGTGGAGTGAAGTAGTAAGAGCTGGTTTGTAGTCAAAAAAGTTGTCAGCTTTCCCAAAAAGAAACCCCCAACAAAGAACTCTCCACTTCCTACACTCATCACACTCCTCTTTTACTTGTGTCTTTTTCCTCTTCACTTCATTCATGGCACTTCAGAGGCTGCTTCTCTCCTTGTACATTCTCTTTTTCATAGCCTTGTACACTTCTGCTGCATCTGATGCTGAGCTTCTCTTACAAAAGATCAAACCTTCACTTGAGGGCAGTTCAGAGAACTTGTTGTTATCTTCTTGGAATATTTCAGTTCCACTATGTCAATGGAGAGGTCTCAAATGGGTTTTCACTAATGGAACTTCTTTGCTCTGCACTGACCTCTCTTCACCTCAGTGGACAAGTCTTTTACTTTACAGAAACCCATCTTTGCATCTTGTTTCTCTTCAGTTGCCATCAGCTAATCTCACTGGAACACTTCCAAGGGAGCTTGGTGAGCTTTCTACATTACAAAGTCTTTATCTTGGTGTTAATTCACTACATGGGAACATCCCTCTTGAGCTTGGCTACAGCTCTTCTCTCTCTGATATTGAGTTGAGTAGCAACAACCTCACTGGGACAGTTCCTGCTTCAATATGGAATCTTTGTGATAGGCTTGTTTCTCTCAAGATTCATGCTAATTCATTGTCTGGTTCTCTTCCTAACCCTGCATTGCCTGATGCTACTTGTCAAAATTTGCAGTTTCTTGATTTTGGGCAAAACATGTTTTCTGGGAATTTTCCTGAATTTCTAACTAGGTTTAATGGCCTTAAAGATCTTGATTTGGGGGATAACAATTTTTCTGGGCCAGTTCCTGAGACATTAGCTGCATTAAAGCTGGAAAAACTGAATCTTTCACACAATAATTTTAGTGGGGTGTTGCCAAATTTTGGGGAATCAAAGTTTGGTGTGGAGGTATTTGAGGGAAACAGTCCTACTCTTTGTGGGCATCCTTTGGGTCCTTGTAGTGGAAGCTCTGGTTTGACTCCTGGTGCAATTGCTGGTATTGTTATTGGTTTGATGAGTGCAATGGTGGTGGTGGTGTCATTGTTGATTGGGTATTTTCAAGGGAAAAAGAGGAAACATGCAGATGAAGAAGAGGATGAATTTGAGGAAGTTGAAGATGAGGAAACTGGAGGTGGTGGTGAGGGGAAGTTGATCTTGTTTCAAGGGGGCGAGCATCTGACACTGGAGGATGTGCTGAATGCGACGGGGCAAGTGATGGAGAAGACTAGTTATGGGACTATTTATAAGGCAAAATTAGCAGATGGTGGAACCATTGCTTTGAGGTTGTTGAGGGAAGGCAGTTGTAAGGATGGAGGGTCATGTTTACCTGTGATTAAACAGCTGGGAAAAGTTAGACACGAGAATTTGATTCCTTTGAGAGCCTTCTATCAAGGGAAGAGAGGGGAAAAGCTTCTCATATATGATTATCTCCCCAACAGAAATCTTCATGAGCTTTTACATGGTAAATTCTTAGCTTCTTCATGCTCTCAAATCATGTTTACTCTTTCAAGTTCTACTAACAAAAATCAACGCAAGTGTACTCAATCTCATGTAGATGGATATTTCTGATTGTGATGAATTGAAATTCTTGTATTAGTCATTGCTTCATGTGTGTGGAGCAATATAAAGGATTAATGCTTTTAAACCACAGAAGTTAATAAAGGAAAGTAGCAGTAGATTGTTAGTCACATTTTTAGTACCTTGGACCTTTTGCTTGAGAGTCATTGAAATACGTAGGCGACAAGTTGCAGCCTCCTCCCTCAAGGTTTGGTCGTAATTGGAATATTAGTGATTAGATCAATGAAACGCCCATGAAAATATAAATCTGATTGAATCAACATCTTAAGAGTAACTGAATTAGTAATCGAATGAACCGAATAGAGATGAGAAGTCACAGGAATAGCGAGAATGTTCCACTTATTCTGACCTATAGATAAGTTAATCCTACGGTCCTACATCTATCCTCTCCTGTGCGTAATCTTGCATTTTTTATGTGCTCTTGCATACACGAACTACCATGAGTACCTGTTTTGCCATCAAAGAAAAAGTAGCTCCGTTATATTTGCTTGTTCATCCAACCAAAAAAAAAAAAAATAGTCCATTATCTCTAAACTGGGATGTCACTATCAGACGCCTAGGTCAACCATTTACTATTATTTTATTTTCAAGAACAGTGTAGCCCTAGATAAACTGATGATAGCTCATTTCCGAGCATTTAAGCTTGGACAGGTAAGCTTCACTCATTCTTTTACAAGCTTCATGCATGCGTAAAGATGTTGTGGCTGTTTCATCGTGCTTTCCACCTTGATTTTCTCTGCAAGTTTTGCACCGTCACTCTGTCTTAAAGAATATCGGTCTGGCATAGGAAGAAATATTGGGAAGTTGTGGTAAACGAAGGTATAGGTGACCGCATCTTCAGTCACTTTGTTCCGGTAATCTTCCGTCCTTAAGAAGAATTAATTACTTTTTAATCAGCGAAAGCAATATGTTGATTTTGGCTCTAGGCAATCCTTGTAAAGTGGATTTGGATAGTATTAAATTGCACCATTTGACTTTCAGAACCTAATAAAGTCACAATTATTGTGGCTGTTTCTGTATTGTGAATGATAAAATTGAAGGACGAGTAAATTTGATTATGATATTTCCTGATTGTGTTCAGAATCAAGAGTTGGTAAGCCAGTATTGAACTGGGCTAGGCGACACAAAATAGCATTGGGCATAGCCAGAGGACTAGCGCACCTTCACGGTCTAGAAACCCCCATTACTCATGGGAATGTTAGGTCAAAGAATGTTCTCGTCGATGAATTCTTTGTTGCCAGGCTTACTGAATTTGGACTTGACAAGATAATGATCCCAGCTGTAGCTGATGAAATCATAGCACTCGCAAAAGCCGATGGTTACAAGCCACCAGAGCTGCAAAGGATGAAGAAGTGCAGTTCGAGAACTGATGTTTATGCTTTTGGGATCCTACTACTGGAGATTCTGCTAGGAAAGAAGCCTGGAAAGAATGGAAGAAATGGCGACAACATTGATTTGCCTGCACTAGTGAAAGTAGCCGTTTTGGAGGAAACGACGATGGAGGTATTCGACGTGGAGCTTCTTAAGGGAATTAGGAATCCGATGGAAGAAGGTTTGGTACAAGCCTTGAGACTTGCAATGGGTTGTTGTGCTCCTGTGGCTACTGTTAGGCCGTCAATGGAAGAAGTAGTAAGGCAGTTAGAGGAGAACAGACCGAGAAACCGGTCAGCTTTGTACAGCCCTGCTGAAACTAGGAGTGGAAGTGGTACTCCCTTTTAAGCTCATGTTGTGATTTTAGTAGTAATGAATATTGTCTCATATTATGCCTCTTTTTTTCTCCTAAAGGAGAGGGTTAAATGGTTATAGCTTTCTTACTCTTTCAACTATTTACCCTTGGGTTTTCATTGTTAGGAAGATCTTTTATTAGACAAATTGACAATAGACAATGTGTCACATTAGGCATCAAATTGTTGGATATTATAAGTGTGCTTATTTCTTTCAATTTGTCCCGGAAACTAAGCCATCTTCTGTAAGATGAATGATACAAAAGGAGCTTCAATGTGCTCCAAATTTTAGATTGTGTGGGGTCAAAAAAATATTTTATTTTCTCCATCATTTCGATGGAATGATGATAGTCCTTTAAGCAAGGTAAACATGTAAAAATTGCATGGGCATCCTATTTGGTCGCTCATTTTTAACTTGTACTCGCTTTATTTTTCCATTTGCATTAGTACTCGTTTTTTTTGTTAAAAGCGTCTTAGAAAGACGATTTTGTTCTTTTTATTAAAAGACTACTTTCTCTTCAAGTATACGACATGTCTCTTGTCTCTGTCTCTCTCTCCTTCGCGATTTTGACATCTTCTTCTCTGAAATCAAACGGTTTTTGGCATTGCATTCTTCTTTATTTTGCAACTGTTTCTTCCCCAACAACATTAAGTAAAATCAGAGGTACGATTTTAATGGTTACTTTTGGACATTGCACTAACTTTGTATGGGGTTTCAATTTAGGATTAGTTTTTAATTTCTGGGTTTTTCGTTGATAGTAATTTTAGTTGAATCGTTTTCCTTTTTTTATTTTTGCTAAAATAGTTTTCTAGGGTTTACTTATTAGTGCATTAGTTATGTAGGTTTTACTTTCACCATTAGTGTTTTTAGTTTTTTTAAAACTATGTTTGTATTTTTTATGAAAATTCTATATATTCTTCAGTGATTTTTGGAAATTTTTAAAATTTTTGAAACTTAAATAGATGATTCTATTAAAGTATGAAGTTTGAAATTTTATTTTGTGTTTTGTATAAGTAAAACATGTTTTGTCTGCAGTTTTTGTTTTGTTTTTGATGAACTTCAACATTATTGGAGTTGAATTTTGTGTTCTGTATTTGTAAAAACTATAGCATGTTTTGGCTGATGTTCTTGTTCTGTAATTGCTGAACTTCAGCATTCATGAAGCTCAAGGTTTGTTCTGTATTTTTTGTACGTCAGCATTATTAGAGCTGAAGTTTTGTTCTATTCTGTGAATTTAGAGAGCTTTTACAATATAACTTAAGCCAAATTGTGCTAAAGTTTTTAAAGATTTTTTTTGATAAGTTCTGAAGTTATTCTACAACATGTTTTGGCTGAAGTTTTTGTTCTGTAATTGCTGAAATTCAGCATTCTTAAAGCTGAAGTTTTTGTTCTTTATTTCCGTGAAGTTAGAGGGCTTTTAAAAGATAACTTAAGCCAAATTGCTGAAGTTTTTAAAGTTTTTTTTTGATAATGTTCTAAAGTTATTTGTAACTACAACATGTTTTGGCTGAATTTTTTGTTTTGCAATTGCTGAACTTCAACATTCTTAGAGCTGAAGTTTTATTCTGTATTTTTCTGAAGTTAGAGGGCTTTAAAATATATCTTAAGCCAAATCGTGCTGAATTTTTTAGTGATTTTTTTGAAAATGTTCTGAAGTTATTTTTTCCACCTTTAATTTTTTGAACAGATGGCATCTGGAAAATCCAAAGCACCTACTGATCCTAAAGCACCTAGAATACGTAAAGCTCTTCCAGTCCCTATTTCTGTACCTACAAAATTAGGGGAGAGATATTATGAGTTTCGAGATTGGTTTAACTGTCGTGCTTACTGGAAGGGGAACCATGATTTGAAGGGTTTAATTGAAACTTTCTTGACTCCTGCACAACAGAAGAAGCTGAACAATGGTACATTCCGGTATATTATGGCTATGGAGAGTTTCCATTGCAGCATGAAGTTGGTTCATGTTTGATTCTTTTTCGTGTATTCACCAATGATCAAAATTTCATTAGTTTCAAGATTTTTGGCCGTTATGTGTCGTTCAGCCTTGAAGACTTTCACATGATGTGCGGTTTGAGGATCACAACATATAATGTTGAAAACAAATTAAACGAGAGAGCTAGATTCTGAAGCGCTATTTTGGGAAGTCTACGGTGTGACCTTGAAGGACATTCAAGATTATTTGATACGGTATAAAATTAAAAAGAATGAAGTGAATTTCAAACACGTACGCGAGAGTGATGAAGATGACGTGAAGCTTATGGAGATTCTTGTTGGAGTCTATTTTGTTTGGAAGAAAGAATGAATCAACTGTGTTGGAGGAATATGTAGCTATTGTTGAAGACAATCATGCTTGTCCTGATTATCCTTGGGGTAATGCATCTTATGAGAAGCTTATTACCTCAATGAAACATGCTTTGAACAATCTGGACAAAAATAATCCAACTGAGTATACTGTAGGCGGATTTTTATATCCATTATGTATTTCGTTCTATGAGCGCTTCCCAGATATTCGGGTTAAGTATTTAAAAGATGACGACTTCCTTGATGCCCCTAAGTTTCCAAGGATGTTACGTTATACATCTTTGGGAGAGCCTAAATTTAAAGAACTTCATGAAGTAATTCAGTAATCATGGTGTAAGTTAATGTTCTTTATTTTTCTATTTTTCTGTAGTTTTGTTAATATGTTGACGTATCAGCTTTATTTTATTTTTCGTAATATAATTTTTTGTATTAAAAAGAAATATCATACATTTAGGATATTGGATATAATTTCGACCGAAGAGGAATTGAATTCAGTGCCTTTAATTGAACAATTACCAAGCAGTCACATTCGTTCAAAGATATTGAATACGGTTCCTTCAACTGGTGAATCACCACGTAGTCGGAGTCGATCAAAAGAAACTGATCGAAATCCTGTAATTGGAGAATCACCTCGTATTCCAGAGTCGTTTTAACTGTTCTACAACGACATTTGACGATGAATTAGTCAATACAATATGTCATGTAAGGTTTTTTTTGTGTGTGTTTATTCTAAGGGTGTCAAACGGGCCGGGTTGACCCGTTTTCGGACCGGCCCAGACCGGTTGAAATCGGAACCGGCCCGACCCGGTACGAAGGGGGCCGGGTGGGCTGGGTAGGAGGGGTAGAAGGGGTTGGTCCGTTTATAAGTTTTCTACCGGTCCAACCCGGTCAAAATGAACAGTGCACTTACCGGTTAAACCGGCCCGGACCGGCCCGATTTTAACGGTTACATTTTTTTTATTTTTTAAATATTATTAGACGTATTATACATTTATGCTTAATATTTTCGTTTGTTATTTTAATATTATTAGACGTATAAATGCAAGTTTGAACTTTAATTTGAAGTATTAAATGTAAACTTTAATTTGCAAGTTTGAAGTTTTGAACTTGCAAATTATAAGTAAATTCTTAATGATATATTCAAATATAAGAATTTTAAAGTCTTTGCATCCTTTATTCAAACACTATTTTTATAAGTTTATTTTTTTGTTTATATTTTTACGATAGTTATAACAAATACAAAAAAATTAAAAGAACATAATAATTTACTGTTAACCCGGCCCGGCCCGGCCCAGTTTACCCGTAACCCTTATGGTTTAATTTTTACCCGGATGAACCCGAACTCGTTAAACCCGTTAAGCCTCAACCCATAACCGGCCCGGTTCGTAACCCGTGCGGTTCACATTTTCCCCTACCCAGCCCGGCCCGGCCCACCCGATTAACACCTCTAGTTTATTCTGAAGTTTTTCATACTATTTTTTGCTTAATTATAAGATGTTTTATGTGATATTTTTGTTCTGTATTTTGCTGAGCTTCAACATTTTTTTTAGCTGAAGTTTTTGTACTGTGTTTTGTAAAACAACATCATGTTTTGTCTGCAGTTTTTGTTCTGTTTGTGATGACTTCAACATTATAGGAGCTGAAGTTTTGTTCTATGTTTTGTAGAGTAAAGTATGTTTTAGCTGCAGTTTTTTATTTGTTTTTTATGAACTTCAGCATTCTTTTAGTTTTGAAGTTGTGTTCCGTATTTGTAAAATTACAACATGTTTTGGCTAAAGTTTTGTTTTGTATTTGCCGAACTTCAGCATTCTTAGAGCTGAAGTTTTATTTATTCTGTATTTGCTGAATTTCAGAATTCTTAGAGCTGAAGTTTTGTTCTGTATTTGCTAAACGTCAACATTCTTAGAGCTGAAGTTTTGTTCTGTGTTTGTTGAACTTCAACATTCTTAAAGCTGAAGTTTTTTTCTGTATTTGCTGAACTTCAATATTCTTAGAGCTAAAATTTGTTTTGTATTTGATGAACTTTAGCATTCTTAGAGTTGAAATTTTATTATGTATTTGCTGAACTTCAGCATTTTTAGAGCTGAAGTTTTATTCTGTATTTCTAAAATTATTGTGCTGTTTCTATTTCTATACTAGAGGATAGCGAGGGAGGTTAAAATCCATGCAAAATACGAGAGGTGCATGATCATGAAAGAAGTTGTTGAAGAGTTTCGACAGGAGGAGCGATCTGATATTGTGGATGAGGTTGTGAAAAAAGTCAAGGTAAGCTTATTTACAGAGAAGTCTTTTTTTTCCAGCTAATGTAATTCGTTCAGATTAATCATTCTTAGTAATTTTCTTATAGGAATATTTTACCGAGAAGTTTGAAAAGTTGTTTAAGATTGTCGACAAATCAAAAGGAATAGATGATGGCGATGCAGATTTTGAATTGATGAACTATCGACAATATAATAGGATGAACGACTCCTTCGAACCTCAATCGGATAAAAATACTGCTCATGATGCACTGCATAGAGTCGCAAATGAAAATGTAAGAGGTGAGGAAGCAGCTCTTGAAGATGACGTTCAAGTATTTGAGGAAGTTCAATGTGTTGAACAACAAGTTGAAGCGAAATGTTCTAGTATTGATAGATGATGTGTGGCTAGAATTCGTGATTTTAAGCATTATATACCTCGCATTTTATGTGCTTTAATGATAAAATACACGTCGTATGTGCTTAATAGGGTTTATTTTATGTGTAGGTGAATTGGAAATGGAAACGGGGCTAAACGGATGCAAATACGTCGAAGAATACGCGAGAGGGGACACCCGGGGGATAGCCAGGCGCCAAGCNACCTCAAAAGTCCTAATTGATCCTAGACTTAGCTAACTTGAATTAGTGGAGATCTACACTACGGGCGAGCTTATGGTACGACCACGGGATGCATATGAATTCTTTGTGAGAGTGAGGGCATTTGTTCAATTGTGTGATGTCCGTAAATTATGTTCAAAAGCATATTTGAATGTGAGGACTATTTATATTCACTCTTTTGTTTGTTAGTGAGGGCACATGATCTCATGAACGATTGATAATGTTATTTACTTTCTTGTTGGGTAGGTGCATGAATTGAGAGGGCTTAGTGGTTGTAAGTCGACTCTTGAGGTTGGGTGGTTGCGATTAGGTTGTTGGTATGATTGATCAAAATTGTTATACTTGGGCATGTTTAAAGAAGGGAAAAAATGTGAAATTTTGTATGTTCATACT
>ML331245.1:0-22705 GCA_005239505.1 Nicotiana paniculata | reverse complement strand
TATATATATATATATATATATATATATATACAGGAACAATTTTTATACTCTAATAATGTGAATATTTTTTGTAGTTTTTAATTTCTTAAATAAAACCTATTAAGAATACGATAAAAGTTTAAAAAATATCAAGATTAGACCTAAAGAAAATATTTACACTAAAATATTATATAATTTGGGTGTGGTAAAAAATTAGTTGTTCACACTATTATAGTGTTTATTTTCCAGACCTGTATTGTCGTAGATGCTCATGACTAGTGACTCCGGGATTTTGGGTTGTATTGAATATTCGGTATATCATTGTATGTTTTAAAAATGCTTAAACGAAATTTTTATGAGGTATCAGTTTAGAAATGATATAAATGAAAGGTTCTTTATGTTCTGCATATTGCTTTGGCTGGCCTAGTATCGTGATAAGCGCCATTGTTTAACCAAAGAATTAGATCCTTCGACTAAAGCTATTTCCAGGATGAACACATGTTATTGATAATCAAAGAAATAGAGAAAAACGAGTAATAGACAATATTGCAGAAATGTAGAAAAGCAAAGTAGATTGTATTCGAGAATCAGATGTCTTTACAAGCTGTATTCCCCTCCCTTATATAGGAGATTCCTTGATATAACGTACAACTCTTGCTATGATTGCCAATTAATGACTAATTATGACATTAATGGGACGTTACAAAAGATAACGGTAATTGGGGTACGGTTACGTAACGTACGAGTAATCAATTGTGGGTCCTTGAATCTGCCCGTAGCTTTGTCCAGATTCATTCTGACCGTGTCTCTTCCCTGTTTTGATCAGGTTGAGTTTCTCGTGGCTGATGAGCTCGAGGGTTTATTGAATCGTGCCTCTTTGTTCTGTACCTCTTCAAAGAATCACATCCAGCTATCACGTTCTCCTGTGTCCACATAACTGGCTGAGTTGTCAAGAGTTGACTTACGTGTGAAACTCTTTTTTACCAATACAGCCATCACGAAGTAGTTTTGGGGTCGTGACACAAGTTATCAGAAACATATACAAAATAACTACAATTATTCAACATTTTATATACAATGACTGTATGTATTTAGTTTGATGGAATCATTGATATGATGTTATTGGATATAGCTTACTCTCAGCTTCTAAGATAATGTCTTGTTGTCCTCCAACTCTTTATTGTATTTTTTCCCAAGGTATGTGAATGTACTCTTTACTTTTAATAACATTTCATTAGTTCAACTTTCAAGAAGATTCCTCATGTACTCTAATTGTTCTACTATGGGCAGCTCTCTTGCATCTTTTGTTACCACATTTAATGACTCTGCAATGTTTGATGTCATCGTCCAGGTTCTGTTTACCGTAACACGTACTTGAGACCATCTGTGATAGCCAATATCGTATAGGTATGATCTAGCACGCGTGTCGATCTCTTCAATCTTTGACATTCTTTCATTAAATTCATCAAGCATGTATGATCGTGCCGTGGAAAATTCCAATTCGCTTAACTTTAGATGACCCTTCTTGAACTTTGACCTTATATTTGTCCAAATATGCCACATGCAAGCATAATGTGGCATGACGGTATAAACAATAGATGTTGCCTTCAAGATACTCTCATTCCGACCCGAAACAACACACGTATTTGGTTTTTCACCATATGCATGTTTGAATTGCTCAAAAAACCACTTCCATGATGCGTCAGTTTCTAAATCAACAATAGCGAATGCCAGTGGTAATATGCTACCTATTATATGTGGCAAAAAAAAATTCAATTTCCATAACAAAACTGGAGAGGAAAAAATATACATACAAAAAATAAATTTACAACAATATTTCTACAATTAATATACAATACATGTTGCATCCATTGTGCTAGCTGTTAGCATTATTCCCCTGTATGCTGACTTCAAGAAGGTCCCATCAACTACTATAATTGGCCGACAATATTTCCAACCCTTGATTGACGTACTAAGCGCAACAAATGCGTACAAGTAACAGTCATCATCAGTCTTCTGCAATTTAACTATCGACCCTGGATAAGTCTTCTCCATAATATACAAATAACTAGGAAATCAACTGTAGGAGTCAGCAGGATGACCTCTCAAAAATTACAAAGCCTTTTTCTTTGCTCTCCAAGCTTGCATGTATGTTAAGTTCACGCCGTGTTCAGACAACATATCAATTTGTATGTCTTTTGATGTGTAAATATTATTAGGATCTGCATGTGTTGGTATAACCATGCTACCAACTACCATGGAAGTAGGTTTGCGTTGTATGTATGTATTGTCCATCAAAGAGCATGTGTGCAAGCTGTTGAATTCTCGAACCTTGAACAATGCTGAATCATTTATGCTGGTGGACTTGAAATGTCATGTACAATTGTCACCAACACATACCAGACAGTAGCTACAGAATAGAAATAATTTAAAGAATGTTATAAAAAATGTAGATACAAAATAATAGGTTGTTTAAGCATAAAAATCTTATATTTAACAATTTATATACAAAAAAAACTACAAATTATCTATAATTTGTATACAATGATATTATAAACTATACAAAAAAATACAAATAAACTACAAAGTAAGCAAATATATGATTTTTGACCATTGAACTGTTCCTACCTTCTAGCACTAGACTTTTTCACTCTAAATTGAAACTTGTTCATGACAGAATAGTGCTTCATTGCACTGGCAATTGTTTGCTTGTCTTTGTAGACTTGGCCTACTTCAATAATACTTGGCGTATGTTTTGTTATGATGATAGTTTCATATTCCACTATCGCTAGAGATGTTGGCATATCAATCAACTTTAGTGTTCCAGATGAACCTGCAATCAATTAAAGCTAACTACAGTTCTGACATACATTGTAGATATTTTGTAGTAAAATTATAGAACATGTGAAATTCAATACTTCTATATTCATAACAGTTGAACTACACTTGTTATAAATTTTTTTGTAGCAATGTCGTAGAAAAAGTGTAGAACACATGGAGTATAAACAAACATCACCACTGATATAACAGATCAAACCTGCAATTGTGTTCGAATTAGAGATACTACAATCCAAATTGAAATCACGCACTGTTACACATAGAGGATACATTCCTAAGCTTTTGTTTTCCTTTTTTGTCTCCATGTATACTCGAACTCCCATATCGTTTCGAATTTTCATTGGAGGACAATGTTCGTTGACAATGTATTTGATTTCGATAATTTTTTCTGATGTATCGATCATTAGATGCTCTGCGATTGCAGAATTCAATTGACTATAATTTGAGTCTTTGTTGACTACAATTCTTTCAATATTATATCTCTGTATCTCCCAAAGCTATCCCAACTACCATTTAGCTGAAGCATAATAACTATTTTCGACATTATTTCACGGAATCCAATACAATTGTAGATAATTGCTTCGCTTATGGTTGTGAAACCAGAATAGACAGAGAAAAGTAGAGTATGAAAAAACTGAGAAAAACGGCTTAATTGCATGCTTAATTCAATTGCGATGATTGCGTCGCAAAAATCTCGGTAGAATCCTACCTATCCCAAAATCTCGCTTCTAAAAAAGGAATGCTACTGCATAAAGAATTCTAGTTTAAATAATTGTATAGAATTTGTAGACAAAACGTGTTCAGGCTGGGTAATTAATTAAACATAGACTTTTTTGATAATAAAGTTTCATATAGTGTATAGGAATGAGAAAGTCCCCGTTTCAAAAGGCATGTGGTATTTCAAATTGTCATGGGCTCAAATTGTGATCACAATCCTAAAACGCAACTCTAGTCCATTTCGACATCTGCATAATGGTAAGATTATGACATTTCTTGTGACATTTTTCATCGGGAATTTGGCGCAGTATATCAAAAGAGGAATTTTCAGAAACCACTATTATTTAATGGCTATTAAATTTTTATAGCTATCATATACATAATTACTTCCTATAGCTACTATTTAGTTGTTACGGTAGTCCATCACATGTATTCACATGTATTCTCGCCATGTATTCATGAATACAACAGCTAAAAATGCCTAAAATCGGGGTAGTCCAGCTGTACTCGCATGTATTCACATGTATTCGCGCCACAGTATCCATGAGTACAACAGTAAAAATCATCTAAAATCAGGGCAGTCCATCTGTATGCACGTGTATTCGCGCCATGTATTCATGAATACAACAGCAAAAAACGCCTAAAATCAGGGTAATCCAGCTGTACGCGCATGTATTCACATGTATTCACGTTGCTGTATTCATGAATACAACAGTAAAAAGCGCCTAAAATTTGGGCAGTCTATCTGTATGCACTTTCACACCATGTATTCATGAATACGGGAACAACAATCACCTTAAAAATAGGTATGTCTACCTCTCTAAGAGAGAGAGAGAAGACATAAGTAGCGTATTTCATGTCATATTTCATGCCTTATTCATACCTCAATGGTAGTATATACCATAAATACTTATTTTGCTATAATATAAAAGGTAGCTATATAAAATAGTATTTTAAAATGATTTTAATTTATAATAAATATGGTGTATACCTTTGCTATAGGAGATAAAATTTCCATATCAAACATACCCTACTAATTGGCCAAAATTAGTTAAATCATTTTTCAATTTTTGTCTCAAATAGCCAACATATGTATATCACAAATAATAATATGTATATATTATTTCTTTCTCTGTTTATTATATGTGAAGGTGTGTGTATTTATCTATGAAGAATAAATATAGGGAGAGAGAGGGACGGGGAGAAGACAAAGAGAGGTAGAGAGGGGATTAGGGGAGAGAGGATAAACAGAGAAGTAAATTGTTTGGAAATTTGATAATTTTTTTGGATTGCCTTTATCCTACATAATCTAAGCCCGAAAAGTTGCCAATTCATATTACAGTTAAGCCTCTCTATAACATTATTGTTTGTTTCGATATTTTTTGCTTTATAGTGAATTGTTGTTATACACTTATAACGACATTTGTCATTTAAATATTTTTTGGATGTTATAAACAAAATTATCTAAAAGTTATTTTTCTAATGTTACATAAAAAATATTTAAATTAAATACTCAAAAGACATGCATAATTTACTAACTAAATATTAAAAATGACTTGTACATTATTAAGAAATTCATAACTAAATATAAAATCTAAGGAACATATTTTAAAGCTACTAAAAGCTTAAATTCATTCAATATTCATGGAGGAACTCTCTAATTGTAGTTTGTTATGTAGTTTTCAGTCTCTACTAGCGATATAATGGTTGAATTGACGAAACTTTCAGCAAAAGGTATTTGATACCTTTCCCCTGAAGGCAATCTAAGAGCTTAACAGTTGAATCTTCTATCTCAATCTAAGTATAGTAGTTTAAGGTTAAAATCTTTAAACTTATTATTGGTGATCTTAGAGATTTTACTTGGTTGCTATAGAGAGATAATTTTACAAAGAACGTACTGTTACAAAGATGAATATAATTTTATAGGTAAAAAGCTGTTACAGAGGGGTAAAGTCTAACATAGAAAATTAATTTGAGAAAAAATTGACTTTTATAATAAATAAATATTATATAAGGATGCTGATAATGAAAGATCTGGCCGTAGGTAATCATTTTACGTCAATTTCAGAAGAAATTCAAAAATAGCCACAATTTCAAAAGTAATCGAAATTCAGCCACTTTTCATGTAAAGATAAATCTAAATGAAAGCACTGTTCAAAATTCGGGAAATACTCCAGCAAATATAATGGAGTTCCAGTATATATATCGGTCCAACATAATATGCTGGAAGTTCATACACATGTGTTTCAATCTCTAATATATTATGCTGGAACTTTCCGCGTGTTGGAGTTCCAGCATATAATATGCTTGAAGTTCATACATAAGTGCAGCGATCTCCAGTATATTATGTTGAAATTTTTCGTGTTGTAGTAAAATAATAACTATTTTTCAATAACTTTACAAATACTGACTATTCTTGAATGACCGATAGTTAAACTGTACTATTTTTACGTCAATTTCTCATCTTAGTTTACAAGGATTACCTTATCAGCGCTTGGACTTTTTGGGCTGCCCAATTAACCGTAGAATCACCTGGCCCAATAGTACAGCCACCAATGAATAGCAAGGTTTGGTCTCTATAGCTTTTTGCACGAGTACAGCACAAAAAAAGTCATAATACACCGTCCGTTCTACAACAGTAACACGTGTCCTCCATCCGCGTCAAAAGTGAGATTTCATTTCATTCTTTCCTAACCAAAAAATCTGTTATTCCAAAAAGATATCTTTTCTGATTATTCTCTTTCTACAACCAAAAACCCTAATCCTTATTACAAAGGTTCTTCTTCTTTGCTGTTTGATTTTTTCACGCTGTTTTTGGCTGCTGAAGTAAATTGCAAGTCTATTCATTCTCAATTTTCAACAATTTTGCCTATTATTTTCAGGTTTGACTATGGCGGATGAAAACATTACCAACGGCGAGGTTTATGACGATGCCCCGGTGGAGATCGCCGTTGACGAAACATCTGATGCTGCGTCGAAAACCTCTGCACTGAAACAGAAGATAGCGGCGCTGGAGCAAGAGAAATCCCAGCTTCTTCACGAGAACGATGTGATCAAACAGAGAATCGAGAAACTGAAGAGCTCAATCGAGGAATCTCAGAATGAAAAATCCGAATTGCTGAAGAAGGTGGAAAACTTCGAGTCGGAAAACAAGGTTTTAGGATCAGTAGCCGCCAGAGCCGCCGAGCTCGAAACTGAAGTCTCTCGCCTTCAACACGATCTCATCACGGCTATGAATGATCTAGAAGGTTCCAATTCCGAGCTCTCAGGGGCAAAATTGACATTAGAGGGTTTAAAGAGCAGCGAAAATGAGAAGACCCTGAAACTGGACGCTATTGAGAGCGAAAGGAATCTGTTACTATCGAAGTTGGAAAAACTAGAAGCGAGTGGAAATAATCAGAGAGGAGAAGTAGAAATGAAAGAAGAAGAAATTAGGGGATTAAAGAAGCATATTGAGGAACTTGAGGGTACTGTTGTGAATAATGAGGAATGGGAAAAGGAGAAGAAAGAGCTTCATATGGTGAAGGAAGAATTGGAGAAGAGGGTTAAGGAAATGATTGCGAGAGCAGCTGAGCTGGAGAAGAAATTGGAGGAAAAAGGAAAGGTTATTACTGAAAGGCTTGTGGCTAGCAATATTAATGGCATTCCTGTTGGTGATTATGATAAGGTTGGTTATTTTGGTGCTGAAGTGAATTTGCCAGTGGTGGCTGCTTCATCAGTTGTTGCAGTTGCTGTGATTGGAGTTGTTTGCTATCTTAAATACGGACGAAAAGGGTAAACCCTTAGCTTGGTCTTAAATAAGTTTACAATTTTGATAGCGCTTTTATTATCTTTGGCTATTAGTTAACTTTCTGATCTTACTCGATAATAGATTTCAGGTATTATGGTTATTACCTAGTGTTGTTGAAGTTTGTTTATTCGCTAAACTGGAGTTGATTGACATATTTTTATTGGTGCTTCTTTACTCATTTCCAGGAGTTTGAATACAATGGTTTTGTTGTTTTTGCGATGTGGTGTAATTGCTCAAAGAGTTAATGAATTTGTATGTAGTAATGTGTTTGTGTTGAATGGTTGAATGACTTCAATTTTTTGTTTCAGCTTCCCCTAGTGTTGGTGCTATATCTCTCTGATGCAGAGTAGTTTCTATGCAATCACATGACAACCTTTTCATGGTTTTAGTTTCTGTCTGGTTGAATTAGTAACTGATGCCCCTTCCACAATTGTGCTTCTATGTGGAGAAAACAAGTCAATGATCCACATTCTGTACATGTCTTATGTTGCAGTAATGCTTCCTTCTTTGAGAAGTATATTCTGATTTCCCATGAACTTGCTGGGCTCTAATTTGTCTGGTTGATTGTTACCATCAGCTTGTGAATATTAGCACCTCCAATCTCCTGTGTGGTTCCTTTTTCCCCCTCTTTTATTATGTGGATTGGGAGTGACTGTTTCCAGCCTTAGGAAATTAAGTTTGACTTAAAAGCTCTATCCATCATATTGAGTAGAGAGTTCCCTCTCATCGCAACTGCCTAAATTTAGAGCTATTTGTGCTTCTGTAAAAATAACTGTTCTAAGGAAGCAGGTCTGGATGAGCAAATAGCTGGCTATTTTGTTGACAAATATCAAGCTGCATATTAGTCCGGCTAGTGCTAAACATGGCTTTATATGTATGTTTCTGTTTTGTATATAGCCTGAAAATTCTCGCTGAGTACCTGGTTAGGTAGATCTGGATACGTTCAATTATATAGTTCTTCAGATGTATCTGATATTTCTTGTTATTTCTTCAACATTGGCCATTTTTCCTTATTTGCTATCAGCTGTGTCAATTCTTGAATTTGGATTGGTTGTTTCACGTTTTTAAGATGACCAGTTAGTAGCCCCCCCGGGCTTAGCTCAAGTGGCAAAGGTTCAGGACTCAGGTTCGAGCCCTGTACTATGCAAATTAAGCCTAGTATTTAGGTGGAAAAGGATAAGAGTGGCAGGTGCCATCCTTCCTGAGTTTCGAATGCCGTGGTTAGTCCCAAGTGTTGAGCCAAGACGGATTTCTTGGTCATTAATAAAAAGATGAGCAGTTAGTTGTTGGCCTGTTGCCTTTGAAATGCAGGGTAGCTACTCCTCGTGTGTGGTGGTATAGCTTAAGCCTCTGTGGGTCTGTTGGAAAGTTATCATATCCCGCCCTTGTGGTTTTAAAGACGTTTCTTGAAGTCGCTTTGCCATGACCGTCCCCTCGTTGTTTTTGTGACTGCTAGCTGAAGTGTGATAAGGAAAACCGGTCTCTTTACCCTTTTATATCCTGAGCATCAGGTTACGATATTGTTGCTTATATATGTTGACTAAAGCACTGATGAATCAGGATCTTATTGCAGTTTTAAAAACTGATGAATTCTATACGCAGGATCTTGAAATTGGCAAAGATTACATGCAGTAGCATAAAGAAAAATAGTTGTGCAACTAATTTTTACAGTAACAAAAAGAAAGTAGAAGTACATTGTTGAACTTCGAAATCCTATTATCTATAAAGTGAAGTAAAAACGACATACATTTGTTTGGTCAAAGATTTATAGCTTGTGTTGGTCCAAATTCCAGAAATGAGAGGCTTGAATCATACACCGGTCGACAGGTTTTCTCGTAGCTTGAAATATTTTAGCAAACAATTCTGTCATAGTTATATATTACACTGCATATTGCAATGGCCGAAAGTACATTATCAAATAACTAAAAAAACGTTATTCTTTAAAAGCCAAGCTACTCAGAAAAAGATCAATCACCAATCTCTACAATAAAAACAGAAGGGGTCTTTCAAATATTTCCCCTAATTCAGTGCTAGAGGATCTCGAATCATGGTAGGATTGTACTCTTGCCAAAACCTTCTCTTCTAGTTATATACTCCGTTTTAATTATTTTATAGGTTATAGCCATTTTACTATTTCTACTTCAAATTAACTGCACCATTTCACAACTTCATCACATATTAAAGCAAAAAAAAGAAGAAGAAAGGATCGCATAAGTTTTTTCAAGTTTACCAGCTCAACTTCCTTTAACTTGGAATAACATGATTTTTTTATAGGATGATCCAAATGAAAACCGAACGTACAATTTAAGAAGAAACCAATAATAGACCCAAACACGACAATTTCAACTAAATTATACTGCTTTTGTTCTCTCAAACTTACAGCCTGTTTGGCCAAGCTTCTTAGTACTTTTAAAAAAAAAGAATTTACATAAAATACAACTTATTTAATACTTATTTAAATAAGTTACAACTACTATAAGAAAAATACATACATACAATTTTTTTTTTTCGAAAAGAAACTACAACATTTTATATCCCTAATATATCTCTCTTAATTCAATTAATAGTATTGGCTCCTTAATTTTCTCCTTCATTAACTAGATAGTGCAATATTCAACCTATTTCAAACTAATTACAACACACTTGTTCTCTTTAATCTTATCTCCTCTCACCATACCATATTGAGATATCAACAAGCATTCTCTTCCACAATTTCACAGGTGTAAATTTATTCTCTTTGAACTTAATTTCATATGCTCGTTTGAGCACTCAGAGGAGTCAGCCAAAATGCCAAATAACTTATAATTGGAAATAATTGTCCTATCATCCATAGAAGCAAAAATGAACAACAAATCCAACGAGAAGAAGACGTCGCTATTGAATTTGGATTTCGGATCTTCAAACTTATTTTGATCTTTTGTCTTTCACACCCAAGTTGTTCTTTTTCTTCATCCTTTAACCCCCTTTCATTTTCCACTACATTCAACCAATTATATTACATAGAGAAAAGTTGACATTTTTGAATTTATTTTTCTGAGAAGTTACTGTGATTCAACATTTTTATTTGAAAGTGATAATGTTGAATCATGCGGTATCAAGGATTAAAGGCAAAATACCAAAATATTTATGTATTAATTTGGTATAATATATGTAGATATTTTTAAAAGCTTACGGTATACCAATATTGGTGTAATATTCATATAAATTTAGTATACCCCCCCCCCCCCCCATATATATATATATATATATAAAATTAAGTACCATAATTTGCCTATAGTATATTTGAATACATTATTCGTATACAAATATATGTATTTTGTAACGATCCGATCGGTCGTTTTGAGAGTTAGCGCCCCGATTCCCTAATAACCGCTTCTCCCATGTCTATTATTGTTGTTGGAACTTGTCGGAGCGTTGAGTGATGAAATCCGGAGTGATTTTGGACACATAGTCCATAAATGTGAAATTTAGCTTTAGAAATCTGGCCGTAGCTAGAGCTATGTGAAGACGGATCCGGAATGAAATTTCGTCGACTCCGTTAGCTCCGTTGGGTGATTTCGGGGTTAAGAGTGAGTTCGGAATGTGTTTTCGAAGTCGGTTGTAGATTTAGGCTTGAATCAGCGAAAGTTAGAATTTCGGCGATTTCGGCCGATAGGTGAAATTTTGATATCGGACTCGGAATGGAATTCCGAAAGCGACAGCAGGTCTGTAATGCCAATTGTGACCTATGTGCAAAATTTGAGGTCATTCGTATGAGTTTTGACGTGTTTCGACATCGGATGTGAATTCTAGAAATTTCATAAGTTCTTAGGCTTGAATCTATGCATAATTGATGATTTTTGATGTTATGAGCTGTGTTTTTAAGACTCGACCAAGTTTGAACAAGGTATTAGGGTCAGTTGGTAGGTTTGGTTGAGGTCCCAGGGGCCTCAGGGTTGTTTCAGTTGCCCAACAGGTGAATTTGGAACCTTAAGAGCAGCTGAACCATTTCTGGTTCTGGTGTCTCGCACCTGCGATGGTTTTTCCGCAGGTGCGGACACGCAGGTGCGAAGGAGGTGCACGCAGGTGCGGACGTAGCTTAGGCTGGCCCGACTCGCAGGCGCGGAAGAGTATCCGCAGACCCAACCACCGCAGGTGCGACCCCAAGTCTTTTAATGAGTTTCCGCACCTGCGATTGTGTTTCCGCAGGTGCGATCCCAGTTTCGCAGGTGCGAAATACCTGGGCTGGTTATACCAAAATCCGAGGGTTTGAAATTCATAACTCCAAAATCGATTAAGAGCTCGGGATTTGGCGATTTTCAATGGAATTTGAAGAGGAGAATCATTGGTAACGTTTTCTAATCTTAATCCATTTGTATATCAATAATCTCTATCAATTTCCTCAATCTAACCAATGAAATTGGATGAAAAACCATGAAATTGGGATGAAACTTCCCCAAGTAGAAATATGAGGATTTAGGGAGATTTAGACGTCAGATTTTGTTGATTCTTGTTCGAGTGAGTTCATGAGCGAATGGGTGTTTGGGAAATATAAATTCCGAGACGTGGGCGCGGGGGACTTTTTGGGAAAATTTCCTAATTTCGCATATTAGCTTAGAAATAATTAGCTATTTTGTTTCCTTGAAGTGATATTTACATTATGCAATCGAATTGAATAGATTTGGGCCACCCGGAGTCGGATACTCGTGGCAAGAGCGTGGTATTGAGTTGATTAGCGCAGTCAAGGTAAGTGGCTTGCCTAACTCTGTGTTGGGGACTTCCTCTTAGGCATTTTTATTCTGATTTTGTTACGTGGACGACGTGTACGTAAGGTGATGAGTGCATACACGGGTCATTGTTGCTAGAATTTCATTTTTCCTCCCATGCAATCATTCATTCTCATTCCTATATTACTGTTTCCTGTCTTAATTGAGTAGTTAGCTTAAGAATAAGCATGCCTACCTGTCTTTACTTGATTTCCTCTTATTTGCTACTAGTTGCACCAAGTTTAGGTAGTTTTATTCTATTCTTGCCTGTTGCTTTTCCTGAACTGTTTAATTAAGCTGTATCCAACATACTTCTGCATTGCATATTTAAATTGGGACTACGGACCGAGATCCGGGAGCTTTCCCTCTATACTGCATTGCATATTTAAATTGGGACTACGGACCAAGATCCAGGAGCTTTCCCCATGTACTGAAATGCATAGTTAAATTGGGACTACGGACGGAGATCCGGGAGCTTTCCCCCTGTACTGCATAGCATATTCAAATTGGGACTACGGACTGAGATCCGAGAGCTTTCCCCTTGTACTGCATTGCAAATTTACTGTTGAGATATATGTTGTGCTGAGCCGATGACTCTCTTTCTGTTATTAATTCTTCCAGTTTCCATTAATCCTGTTTATCACTGCTTATCTATATTTCACTGTTTTAAATTTATATTGACTTGTTTTAAAACCCAGTAGAGCCTCAACCTAACCTCGTCACTACTTGACTGGGGTTAGGCTTGGCACTTACGGAGTACCGAATGTGGAGTACTCATGCCCTTTCCTGCGCATGTTTTCCCCATGTGCAAATCCAGGTACCAACACACAGTACAATGGCTAGGCGCATCTTAGCAGCTGCATAGGAGACCGCGAGGTAATTCTGCCGCGTCCGCAGGATCTCACGAGTCCCCTTCCTACTCTAGTACATATATGGGAGATATATAGATACATTTTCCTTATTTCTTTGTATAGAGCTACAGTAGTTCAGAGTTTGTGACTTTGTGATGTTCCGGATTTTGGGAAAGTAAAAGCTGTAAATATCGAGCGGCTAAAATTTTATAGTATTGCTCCTTCTTTACTGTTTCTATTATTTTTTTGCCTTACTTTCCGCAAATTTTAGGCTTACCTAGTCGTAGAGACTAAGTGCCGTCACGAGACCGTTCGAAGGGTAATTCGGATCGTGACATATTTACAGAATATATTTAAGAGCTCTATTATCTATGTACAATATAAAGAATACTGGATTTAAGAGGACTATATTTAGTATATTTGTAGTATATTGTATATAATATATTTATACTATGTATAGTATACAATTTCTTTAAGTATATTGCATATTTTAGGTAGAAGGTATATTGTTTTATTTATATATGTTATTTAACCATTATTTCTTATATAAAATAAATATTATATTCGATTATTTATTAATACATTTAAATATATATAACTTATACAATATATTAGAGTATATCCATACCACGATGTAAATAGGGTACAATACTGTCAGTTACATGCAATAGTGCAAAAAGATATATTATTACTTGATGAACATTTACATATAATGTAATTTCTCACATGTTTTTAATGAAAGCCTAAGGACATCTTTTGAGAGATGTTGTAGTCAATTTGGTTAGGCTAAATTTTAGAGATTTACAAATTTTTTAAAAAACTAGTATCTATGAACGTGCATTGCTCGTTAATAATGGCACATAATGGTTTAAACATTATTCATATAAAGGAACAATAAAATTTATTAATGAGAGAAATTTTATGTATACTAATACAACAATGATCTAATGCCAAATTAATTAAATTAGTATAATACGTGAATTTTAAAAAAGGACATCATAAAAACTTCCAAAATTGATCAATTTAATCATATTAGTAGATAATTATATGTTATAGTTTAAAAATATTTAATATGAGGGTGTCTTACCGAATACTTCTTTGTAGATAATGTTTTTTTATGTATGTTTCCCCCTAATGCTTTGGTTGTTCTGCCGTAAACAGAATTATTTGTCACGACCCAAAATCCATAAGGTCGTGATGGCACCGGACATCATTGTCAGGCAAGTCAATCATTAATTAATTGAAATAATTTTCTGTTTTAACATTTATGAAAATCATTACCTTTCACTTATTACATAATAACTAGATGGAATCCGTTAAGTAAATACAATGGCTTAAATAGTCCTATTTTAGCCAATATATCCCAACACATCCCAGAACCTGGTGTCACAAGTACATGAGCAATTTCTAAGAATTTTACAATTTCTACAAGCTTGTCCGAGATACAAGTGGACAAGGAAATTAAAATAATGTAATACAGTATGAGGGAGACTCTGTCAGGTGCGGATCGCCTCCGGATGATGCAGCTCGCCTAAGTCTCCAAATCAAACATCGCTATGAAAGTACCTGTGCAATAAAAATGCACAGCAAGTGTAGCATCAGTAAGTCGCCCGCCTAACCTCAGAGAGGTAGTGACGAGAGGTCGAATTAGACACTTGCTAGAGGTCAATAGTATATTCAAGTGTGACACTAAGCATGTTCATCATAGGTAATTTATTAAAATCAGGAATAAATAATATCAACTCCTTCCACATTTAACACTTTAAATCGTCGTCATATTAATAACAATTAATCAACATGGGTGATTTAATCAAATAACAAATAATCAACCAGAAGGAACTACTTCTTCCAAAAATCTTTAATAACTTTAAATCTCTGTCATTTCAGTTGACAACTCAAAATTTCAGGTCAGTAATCAGGCAAAATTACAGCAAATACGCGGTAAATATCATGCGCAAGCAATAGCGAGGGTCGAACGGCGCCGACCAATAATAATAAACTGTGCATCGCCGAAGGGTCGAACGGCTCGAACCACAGATGCATCTATTTTTCCCCGCTCGCGAGTCGATAATGCGACGCGATCAACATAAAAATAATAAAGCTAACCTGCTCGCGAATCATACTTGCGACTCAGGTGCTCATATGTACACATATTCACATAATAAATTCGTATTTTTATCAAGAAAACAGTTTCTCACGAAAGTGGTAAAATTCTTCTTAAAGGAACATGAAATATAACTTTTAAATCTTTGTTTTGAAACTCATTTGCCAAGTTTAATAATATTCCATAATATAACCCTATCAGGTATACAATTATCCACGGAGGAATCAATTCTCTTTCTAAATAATTATGAAAAGTACACTCTAGTCTTCTTAGGAATCAATTACCGCTTCAATAGTGTCACACCTCCTTTTTTCACCCGGTAAGGGTTATAAGAGAGTTTTTCCACTTTAAATGACATTATTCGATTTTTGGGATTTATTTTATTTTTCAGAATCACCACCCGAATTTTTTACGGTGTTCCGGGACATCATTTATTTGTTAAAATCCCAAAATCGAGGAATTTTGAATCTGTTAAATTGTCTGCGAACTAAAAATCCGGGTAAGGAATTCTGTTAACTCCCGAGTTCCGTGGTTCTAGCACGGTCGCTTAATGATTAAACTTGGCCTAAATTTTTTAATTACTGCTTTTATACCTATGTGCATTTTTATATTCTTTACCGCTTTTATTATTCATTTATTCGTATTCAAAGGATTATCTTAATGCGAGTTACGCGTACGTATACTCGTTTAATTTGGTGTGTCAAAAATTCATGTCACGCGTGTGTGTACAAAATTTACGACATTTGGTTTTAAAAAAATAGTCAAAGTCGCGCGAACGCATACTTTGAATTTATTGAAAATCGGGATCACATCACGCGAACATGTATACAATCCCGATAGTAGTTTAAAAATCGCGCCTAAAAGCATTTCTTTGAATATTTATGAATTATTTTCCTAAAGCTAATTTGAGATCGTTGCAGGCCAAGAGCTTATAAATATAATTGTGACATATGGGAAGCCTCAAATTACTCCAAACATAATCAAACATTTCTTAAAATCCTGCAAATCTCAGTTACGTCACAATAAATAAACTAACGCAAATGCTAACTAGCACTAAAAGTAATGTATCTTAATATTACTAAAAGAAATACAAAGATACTACATGGAACACTTTAATCATTTAAACAAACAAACTTTCCATGAAACAGTTGGCCATTAACTCCATATGTGTTCAAACTTTTCATTCCATATGATTGAAACATATTACATTGTGCACCTTCCTCTTTTGTCTTGTATTTCATATATATACATATTTATTTATTTTTTTAAATAAAATATCAATGATATTTCCAGACAAAGTAGCTACTAAAAATCTTGGTTTTTGGAAGTTACAAAAATCTTGGTACACATAAAGTAAAAAGCCGCCATTATGTATCATTTTATGACATTGTTACAACAATTCTTCATAAATGTAGAACTTCTACTTGTTTTGACATAGGCCAAATCTGGGATAAATTACAGGGATTCAATAATCAACAAACTCCTAAACAAAACAATTTCAACTAAACAGTCCTTTGCCTCTTTCTTTATCATTTCATTATAAATCAGAGAAAAAATACAGAAATAAGGAGTGTACCTATTTGCTTGAACTGGTTTTTCCGAATAAATTCTAGTTGAAGAAAAATTGGAACCCAGCAAAGCAGAAAATCAACAAAATACAGCAGACACGACAGCAACACAATAAAGTCGGAGTCGACTTTCGTCCAGAAACAACAGAAGATCCCATAGATTCTCTAAATAAGCACAACCAAAATCAGAAAGTCTTTTAAATCCTTTTTTTTTTGGGTACTTTGTGATTTTCTTCTTCAGTTCTGGATGCCGGAAATTGGAAATTAGGGGGGTTGTATTAGTTTTTTTTCAGAGGTAAGATATGTGAGTGCTTGTGATCGACTGAAATTTGAACGGAGGGGGTCGCTTGGACGAAAGCAACAACCAATTTTATGGTGGGTGTGTGTGGCTGATGTCTTTGAAGGGAGCTGTGAAGAGGATTTGGCGATGGGAGACGGGTGTGGAAGAAAGGTAAAGGAGGCAGGGGAGTGTCCTCCGTTTCCTTTTTTTTAGATCCTTTTTTTTGTGTATTTCTTTTTTCTCCCTTCTCTTTTCAGATACAAGTCCCCATCATATATAAATGTGTATTTGCTTTGTAACTTATGTGAAGAAAGTGAGAAAGTGGGGATTGGGACGTGAGTGAGAGTGGAGAAAATGGGGAAGTTGAGATAAGATTTTGTTATCTTTTTCTTTTCTTTTTATTTCTATATTTTTTAAAAACCTTTTGTTTTTTGTTTTTTTTTTAATTTAATTTTTCCTAATTCTTTTTTTTGTGTGAATAAAAGTAGATAAAACACACGCGCGCGCGCGCGCGCACACACACACACACACACACACACACACACATATATATATATATATATATATATATATATCAACCAACTCAGTTTTAAACTTAAAGGAATTATATAAATAAGAAAATTCACTATTTACACTGAGGTTTAAATTATACTAAAAAAAAATACTACTATAACTTACATTCAAATTAGAATAAACNTTTGTTCCTATGTTTAAATAGAAGAAATATATATATATATATATATATATATATATATATATTTCTTCTATTTAAACATAGGAACAAATCTTATATTCTAAGAATGTGAATATTTTTGTTGTTTTTAATTTTATTAAATAAAACCTATTAAGAGTAAGATAAAAAATTTAAAATATTAAGATTAGACCTAAAATAAATATTTACAGCAAAATAGTATAGAATTTGTGTGTGGTCAAAAATTAGTTGTTCACAGCATGCCCCTCTTTGCTTGGAAACATGAAGGGTTTTCACGCAAAGAAAATGAACAAGGTGACTGATTTTTGACCTCATTATTATTTAACAAGGCAAAGAAGATAAAAGAAAAAGATGTGACTGAGCATTGGTTTTAGGCAACCTACATATCCCGGGTTATAAGGGAATCAGGTCACGTGTAGTTCGAATGGAAAAAAGAATGATGGAGTATGCTTAGATAAAGAGTCGAGCGAAGTTCCGTCGAGGTTCCGATCCGCGGTTCCTACTATTACATCAAAATGAAAAGAAAATTACATACTCTTGCAATCTAAGAGTTACAAAATTCCTATCTAAATGCCATCTGGGGTCTTGTCTTGATTCTTGACTTTCTTCCTTCATTGACTTTAGACTGAAACTTGATGCTCTCGATGTAACAGACTATGGAATATTCTCAAAAGCCCATTTTTTGATCAGGTGATAAGAAGATGGATCTTGAGACCCTGTGTCTCAGCATGCATTATGTCCAAGCTGGTTGCGGCTGGTATTGAGATCAAACGTTCCACTTTTTTGGGCGAGAGCCGGATTTTTTTTTGGCACATCTAATCCGTGCTTTGCGGAAAAAACCTACAAGCCATCAAAAACAAACAAAACAAACAAAAATTTTCTGCCTCAGTTTGCACTAGGAAATTTTTGTGAGTTATTGAAAGAACATTAAACTATCTTTGCTATTGCAGAATAAAGAATTGAAAAAGACATATTTTTTTAAATAATAGGGGATGTCGTACCCAGTTTTAATAAGAATGAAGGCAACTAGGGGATGTAGTACCCTGTGTTGACGATAAGATGAGGCTCGTGGCACTCTGAGATGCTACTAGGGCATGTCGTACCCTATGTTAGCAATGAGAAATACAACCAGGGGATGTAGTACCCTGTGTTGACAATAAGATGAGGCTCTTGGCTCACTGAGATGCTATTATGGAGTGTCGTACCTTATGTTATCAACGAGAAATACAACCAGGGGATGTAATACCCTATGTTAGAAATAAGATGAGGCTCATGGCTCGCTGAGATTCTACTAGGGATGTTGTACCCTATGTAGGCAGAAAAGAAATGCAGCCAGGGGGTGTAGTACCCTGTGTTGGAAATAAGATAATGCTTGGAACACTCTGTGGTGCTACTAGGGAATGTCGTACCCTATGTAGGCAGAAAATAATGCGACCAGGGGATGTAGTACCCTGTGTTGACAATAAGATAAGACTCTTGGCTCTCTAAGATTCTACTAGGGAATGTCGTACCCTATGTAGGCAGAAAATAATGCAGCCAGGGGATGTAGTACTATGTGATGACAATAAGATGCAGCCAGGGAATGTAGTACCCTGTGTTGGCAATAATATGAGGCTCGTGGCACTGTGAGATGCTACTAGAGATTGCCGTACTCTATGTGGCAATAAAATGCAACCAGGGGATGTAGTACCCTGTGTTGGCAATAATATGAGGCTCGTGGCACTGTGAGATGCTACTAGAGATTGCCGTACTCTATGTGGCAATAAAATGCAACCAGGGGATGTAGTACGCTGTGTTTGGAAATGAGATGAGGCTCGTGTCTCTCTGAGATGCTACTAGGGAATGCCGTATCCTATGTTGGCAGAAAGTAATGCAACCAGGGGATGTAGTACCCTGTGTTGGTGATAAGATGAGGCTTTTGGCTATCGTAGATGCTACTAGGGAATGTTGTACCCTATGTTGAAGATAGGGTATTGATTCCCTATAATGAAACTAAGAATAACTGATTACATGTATATTAGAATAAAATTAAGGATTTCAGAACTTCACTTGGTGGTGTTCGTCTTTTCACGATCTGTTTCCTGAAATTGTTCTGTTCCTGTTCTGAACAAAGAAAAATTTGTTAGTTTTAAAATGGTGGTCAGTTTGTGGCCTTGATTTCTTGGGCGACTTGACCTTGCGTCCATTACAATTGTTAGAAACACTGACTCCGTCGATGGTCGTACAAATTGCCGGGAGATTCTGTCATTATTTCTGGAGATCTTATTTCTCAATATTAGAACCTGACTATTTTGCGCCTATCACCATTTATGTTTATGGTGCAAACAACCTTGCTCTCAGAACGACTTTTAACTGAGTAACTTTCGTTGACCTTTGACACATTGTTCAGTCTTTCAAACCTTTTGCTTGTCAGGGAAGCTCAAAGATAGCTTTATGCCTTTACCCATAATGTTCATGCCCAGAAAGTTAGCTTCATATAACAGGGAAACTGTAACCAATTTTGCGGCCTTTTCTTTGCTTTGCTTTGATGAAATTAGACTGAAAGGGACTCAAAAAGAATGGTACGAAAGAAAACAAGAAGTTAAACTGATAGGTATTACAACTTAATCAAGAAGTATACCTTTCAGATAAGAAAAATTAAAAATGAAAAGGACTTATCTGGAGGAATATGCTGACTTCAATTAACATGACATGCACTTTGGACTGGATGTCCGATCCATCCGAACCGTCTAATTCTCAAAATCCGTTGTAAAATTCACTTTGAAACTGAGTTATTTGTCTTAACCACGCTTTTCCGGGATATATGAAGGCCTAAATCGATCAACGATGCCCTTTGTGGGTTTTCACCAATTGACCTCTCTCATTTGTCTTTCTCTCAACTCACTATCGCCTTATAGTGCCCGTGAGGGTTTCACCAATAAGACTCTCTCATTATATTTTTCTCTCTTTACAATGGCTGAGGCATCATTATAATACACCAACTTAGCATCCTCGAAAGCTGATCAAAAGGTCTTAAAAGGGAAAGATAAAAAGAACTATTCAACTGAATTACAACTTTTGGAANTAATATACCAACTTAGCATTCTCGAAAGTTGATCAGAAGGTCTTAAAAGGGAAAGATAAAAAGAACTATTCAACTGAATTACAACTTTTGGAACCATTTTGATGGAAAACCATCCAAAAATAAAATAAAATCATGCCCCAGTTTCTTTGAATACTGGAAAATGTGGATTTTTGTTTTAGTGTGACCGAACTCCAGAGTGAGGCTGCCTACGTATACTTTCGGAATCAGGTCAGACATAGTTCAATTAACATGAACTTGTTTTGATGGTGATTTTTTTTGTTGACTTTTTTCGATTTTTTTTTAATTCATTTTTTTGATTTTTTTTTATTGANCCAACAGAGTCATGTCAGACATAGTATCTCTTGACCGCATCCGCGTTGACAGATATGTCTGTCACCTTTCCTTCTATATCTGCCAAGTGTAGAGCTCCTTTTGACAATACTTTCTTGACGAGGTAAGGACCTTGCCAATTCGGGGAGAACTTTCCTTTTGCTTCTTCCTGGTGAGGAAAGATACGTTTCAAGACAAGTTGTGCTCCCTCAAACTGTCTTAGGCGCACTTTCTTATTGTAAGCGCGTGCCATTATTTGTTGGTATAACTGACCAAAACAAATTGCCGCCAAACGCTTTTCATCAATTAAACTCAACTGTTCCATTCGGAACTTGACCCATTCAGTGTCCTCAATTCCTGCTTCAACAATGATTCGGAGAGAAGGAATATCAACTTCCACAGGTATGACTGCTTCAGTGCCATAAACCAGCAAGTAGGGCGTTGCGCCAACCGATGTACGGACAGTTGTGCGGTATCCCAAAAGAGCAAAAGGCAATTTCTCGTGCCATTGTCTAGATCCTTGGACCATCTTCCTAAGAATCTTCTTGATGTTCTTATTCGCAGCTTCAACAGCTCCATTAGCTTTGGGTCGGTAAGGATTAGAATTGCGATGCTCAATTTTAAATTATTCACATGCCTCCTTCATCAGATGACTATTCAGATTAGCAGCATTATCTGTGATAATGATTTTTGGACTACCAAAACGACAGACGATGTTAGAGTGAACAAAGTCTACCACTGCTTTCTTGGTGACTGCCTTCAGTGTAATATCTTCCACCCATTTGGTGAAGTAATCAATTGCAACCAAGATGAATCTGTGCCCATTTGAAGCTTTTGGCTCGATTGGGCCAATGACGTCCATTCCCCAAGAAACAAAAGGCCAAGGAGCCGACATAGGATATAACTCTGAAGGAGGTGAGTGAATCAAATCACTGTGAATCTGACACTGGTGGCACTTGCGAATAAAACGAAAGCAATCCCGTTCCACAGTTAGCCAATAATATCCTGCCCGAAAGATTTTCTTTGCTAGAACATACCCATTCATGTGCGGACCACAAACTCCCGAATGCACCTCATTCATAATTATTTCAGCTTCTTTGACATCCACACATCTCAACAAATTCAAATTCGGAGTTCTTTTGTATAGGATTTCCCCACTCAAAAAGAAATCATTAGAGAGTCGCCTAATAGTTCTCTTTTGATCCTTATTACCATGTACCGGATATTCTCTTATTTTCAGATACTATTTAATATCACGGTACCATGGTTCACCATCTGGTTCTGCTTCAATTGTATTGCAATAGCCATGTTGATCCCGAATTTGAATTTCCAATGGGTCAATGTGAGTATTACCCGGATATGGAAGCATTGAGGCCAGGGTGGCCAAGGCATCAGCTAATTCATTGTGAAACCTGGGAACGTACCTAAACTCGATAGACTTGAACCTTTTGCTAAGATCTTCCACACATTGTCTATATGGAATGAGCTTGATATCTCGAGTCTCCCAATCACCTTGAACCTGCCGAATAAGCAAATCTGAATCTCCCATCACCAACAGTTCATGCACATTTAGGTTTATTGCCATGTTCAGACCCACGATGCAAGCTTCATATTCTGTCGTGTTGTTTGTACAGAAGAAAAGAAGTCGCGCCGTAGCTGGATATTGTTGCCCAGTAGGTGATATAAGAATTGCTCCAATCCCTACGCCTTTGATGTTGACAGCCCCA